>OX419605.1:10462513-10552273 GCA_948473455.1 Teleiodes luculella
AAATCATTGTTTTCATTTCGGCGTTGTCTTAAGAAAGTTTTGGCAATTTGCATGTACAAGGAAAAGTTCTTGCTAAATAAGCAGGTTTAGTAAAAGGTTTAGTAATTGCGAGTCGTAAAGAAAATACTTTAGATAACATTATCAAATCAAATCTAAATATTTTATTTGATCTTTAAGATGCTCTTCTTGGATAGCACCAAATAATATTAACAGTGTCTGTAGTCGAAATAGTTCAAAAAAGAACTACTTATTTATGCATACAATTTGTTGTACTTAGAGTAGGTATTCAACTTTTCCTGCTCTTAACTGTACTATGTGATTCTGTGTTAAAGTATTTTATTTTTGTTGTATGATTTACTACAGTGAATAAATGGCTATAGATTCTATTGTATAACCTAGCTATTAGCTTGTCACTAAACCAGTAGTAATAATAATATGCGACTTTTCCTATATAAATTAGATTTCTCCCACGTTTAAAATAACTTACTTTTGAAATATTATTCTAACATTATCTTACTTTAATATTAGTTGGACCATTATTATAGAGAATAATCACGACGTTTTGATGTGTGTATGATCTTTAAACAAAATATCCACGACGTTTTGATAAAAATTGTACAAACAAAGAAATAGTAGCCCTTCGCAGAATTGATAAAATAGGACAGTATTTCTCAATAGTATCACAGATAGTATTTATAAGATACTAAGATTTCAAAAACAGGAAAAACTTTTGTATCTGTCAAATTTATCCATCAAACTAAGTTAATCATCTAAAGATCTAAAGAACTTGAATCTAGCGGCACTTCGGATGACATCTATTCCTATGATAAGAATATTATTATCTATCGATGTCTATGTCACGATAACTTGACTTCCCAATCGTTATCAATTGCGTGACTATTGTGCTCTTGGCCTACTTATGTTAGGTACTTATTTACCTAAATGCCTTTAGTCCTAATAAGAAAATCAAACTGTTAGTTTAGCCTACAGTCTAGACTCGAGACTTTGGTAAAGGTACAGTCTGCGTAAAATTTTAGGTCTTGGACAAATGCTAGAATCTAAATAAGTAAATATGTAACACTTTATTGTAAACACATAAATAACCTTAAAACGAGAATATGCAAAATGGCGACCAGATTATATGAGTGAAGTAAATAGGAAATATCATTATTATCAGATCATTAGCTTTCCGCCTCGGTTAACAGGTTTTCCCGAGGGAATGAGGAATTTTTCCACGGTAAAAGGTAACTTATGTTCTTCCCCAAAGTATATTTATCTTTATTTTATTTATTTATTTTATTTAACCATTTATTGTACACAAAAACATACAGAGGACAAATACATGATAGAGATACGACACAACAGGTCTGCTTATTTCTGAAGAAATATCTTACAGCAGACCCAGGGAAGTGAAAGGACATATAAGCAAGTCGCGAGTAAACGTGCACAAAACAGAAGATACAGATAAGAAATACTACACCTATGTTTACACAAACAATATGGAAACCATTCAATACATAAATTGATACAATTCAATATACCTATCATAATTATAATATACTACTTAAATACTAAATAAATACAATAAAATATAATATACCATAATTATAATATACTACTTAAATACTAAATAAATAAATACAATAAAAATGGATCACTTCGACAACGAAAGATAGTGATCTTTAACTCGTCTCTTAAAGACAGCGATAGAGGGACTATCACGGACAGTGTGAGGGAGAGAGTTCCATAACCTACAAGAGTGGACAGTGAAAGAAGAGGAATAGAATTTAGTATTGTGAAACGGAAATGACAATAAAGAGCGGACAAGAGAACGACAGGGCTTGTCTCGGGGGTACATATAGCTGAAACGTTCTCGCAAATATGAAGGAGCGGATGGATTATGTAGGACATTGTAAAGGGCCAGTAGTACATGAGTATTCCTGCGAAAGCGAATTGGGAGCCACTTGAGCTGTGAACGAAATTGTGATACATGGTCGTATTTTCGCAACCCAAAAATAAAACGAATTGCCAGATTCTGGAGACGCTCAAGTTTATTAAGGAGCTCCTCGGTGGCATCCAAATAGCAACAGTCGGCGTAATCTAGTATGGGGAGAAGTAGAGTTTGTGCTAAAGTAACCTTAGTATTCATGGGTAAAAAACTCTGGAGACGTTTGAGAGAGTGAAAAGAAAAATGAATTTTCCTGCTGACCTCATTAACGTGCGCAGACCAGGAAAGATTTGAGTCCATAACCACCCCCAAATTTTTTGCAGTTTTAGTAAAGTTGATAGGAACCTGGTTATAGACCAATGAGGGTAACTTGTCATGATCTACCTGACCGCACATGTAGGGGCTACCAATAAGCATGGCTTGAGATTTCTTAGGGTTAACCAGTAGTCCAAATGAATAAGCCCAATCAGAAATGCGTTTCAAATCAGAGTTCATTGCACCAATAGCAACATCAATATCATTAACCAGGAAATGGCGATAAACTTGCAGGTCGTCTGCATAGAGATGGAAATTAGAAGTTATCACAGAAGTAACTGTATTAATAAAGATAGAGAATAGAAGAGGAGAAAGAACGCCGCCCTGCGGTACGCCCGCAACCAGATCACACCAGTCAGAAGTCAATTCATCGGAGCGGACCTGCTGAGAGCGACCACGTAAATAAGAATCAAACCAAGCTGTTGCTGACAAAGAGATATTGAAAGAGCGAAGAATAGATAGGAGAACATCAAAATCTACCGAGTTAAAAGCACTACTGAAGTCAAGCAGCAAGTTTTGTAAGTTTCATTAAAATCGGTTCAGTAGTTTCGAAGCCTATTCAATTTCCCCTTCATAATATTTATATAGGTAGTAATACCTCTGTAAATACAGAAAATTTACTCTCCCCGCACCAAAACAATTTTCCCGCCATACATGGCCATACCCCCGCACACCGCACCCCGCAGGCGCCGCCGCCGCCATACTCCGCCGGTACTCGATGAAGCATAAAAACTATTTTCCTTTGATTTTAATTTACATCTGGCAGTTGTCTATGAAATTTCATATTGCGTTGGAGTGTCCCACCTTTGGTACTGTTTGATATCACCATGTGTCCTTCAACAATGTGTCCTAAGTGCAGATCCTAACGGTCGTTTTTCCGTTGTTGCAGCCCGCCTACATTCAAAACGCTAACGCCGACGTCGCGCACGCAGCTGAAGCAGCAGTTGATGCGCGAACATGCCCAGGAGCAGCTACGCAGAGAGTCTCTACAGGTCAGTAGTAGTAGTAGTAGTAGTACTTAGCCAATAGTGGCCAGTAGTAGTAAAGTAATAAATAGATTGTTTAGATTGTTTTGGCTTATTAAGTATCCATAGTCACTGGGCGGTCACTCCATAGAGAAAACGCGTTTTGACAAGTTACTTCTTTTTGAATATCAACTACAAGTCAATGGCGCTAGTTGCTATGTAAAACACCACCGGCGGAGTCCCGCGGTGCCTGCGGGGTGTGGGGCGTGGGGCGCTATATCGGGCGGAAACTCATTTTGGCGCGGGGGGGTGAGTGTCCTTTCTGTACGTGTTAGTACTATTATTTTCTTCTGTGCCATAGTCTAAAAACAAGATCTAACAATCGGACTGTCAAACTAAACTTGATACATACTACGTTATCTGCTGTTCATCCTTGTCGAATGCGTATTATTCGACAAGGATGAACAGCAGAGGACGTAGGCTTTCCTTCAAGTACAGTGCCCGTACCCGCCGGCGGGGGCGCGGCCAGAACCAAAATCAAAATTGATAATCAGAGACGGAGCCCCTCAGGCGTCGTCTCCTTCACGATGTTTTTCAGTATCAACGCGCTAGGCCGTGGTCCGAGGCTCCCTTGAGCCGCCCCTAGACGCGTTGGTACATGACTTTTTTTTTGGGTAGAGTCTTCCGCTCCCTCGCAAGTCCGGTGAAGCTCGATTTGATTGGTCGTACTTTTTCGACACAAGCATAGGTCAATAAAAAAAAAGACGTAGGCTTGTGTCAAGTCACATGATCTTCTTGTTAGACCTTGTTTTCTTAGACCATGATAGGATCCATTACATTCAAACTAAGAACATCTGATATTGCCTTTTTATTATATTCTACTGCGTTAAGACAACATTACACAGGGAACTGTGTAAGTGTGTAGTAGAGTCTTAGCTTAACCACAGAATAAATAATAGTACTGGCTTAACGTAATAGTGCCACTTAGTACATAGTAAAAGGAATTGATTTATGTAATAAAGCCGGATGACGAATCTTGGATCGGTGGTCTCCCTAGGTCAATCTCAGCTATAGTAGCCACTATAGCGGCTCACTGACCTATATTGTAGACCCACTGTGCGTGCATCATACTAAATATTATGAACTATATGGCTGTCCGCCCGCGGCTATGCCCGCGTTGTTTTTTCACTTATCCGTGTACAGTTTCCCGTAGGATTGACATATTATCCCACCATGAAAAATTTTATTCAAATTGGTCCAACAGTTTCCGAGATTAGGCCGTACAATCAGACAAACAGAGAAACAACTTCTTATAACCCTGATCGATCGATTTTTTTAATTTTTAATGTCATCATCATCATCATTTCAGCCGAAAGACGTCCACGTCCATTTTTAATGTACAATATTATTATTATATTATAGATGTCATGTCAAGTTTTGATCAGAAAAAAATCGCTTAACGGATTGGAATAAAATGTGGTTTGTAGCTGCTTTTAACCTAGTTTGAAACATGACTTTTTAACACCAAAAAAATGTAATGATGATATAGGCGTATCCGTAAATCACAGTCATTTGTATTATGTGTGTTTTATTTGTCAAACAAGTATCATGATAATAAATTAAAAATTTTGCTTACTGTAACCATTCCACGCGGACAAATTCGCGGGCATAAGCTAATAGTATTTAACAAACAACATTATTGAATCTTCCGCTATATAGAAAAACATAACAAGTTTAGTACATTTTCCTATCTTACTATACTAGGTAGGTACCATCGATCATACACGACTATTCAATTTAACATACCTCTACATAAATCATAATGTATTACTATTAACTATTGCATAAGATAGAAATTAGCATACAATTTAAATAATTTCACGCACTTGTCTTGGCAACTGTACATGGTGGAAACTGGTACAAAATAAATCTCAAACGAGCTTCCGTTCCGTGGCTCCGCTCGCGTTAACAGATTTTCTCGTGGGAATGAGGTATTTTTTTTCTCTAAGGTCTATTCTATCTCTTCCGAAAAGGGGGCAAAATCTACAATCTGTATAGATGTGAGTTTGTAGGCAAGATCAGAAAGGGGCAAGTGCCGAACAGATCGTACCAAGTTTCATCAAAATCGGTTCAGTGGTTTTGGCGTGAAAGCGTAACACATACAGAGACAGACACAGTTACTTTTAGTGTTATTTCCGGCGAATTCTTCACAGAAGACAGCCACATTATTGAACTCGCCAGAAAGAACATGTACATTTGACTCCACTAACTGATGTAAATATACACAAGAAAAAAAAAACATTTATAATATTAGTATGTAAGGCTTGGTTCCAACACGGTCTAGTATTTTTATTTTATTTATCCCTTACTGACTGGAAAGGCAAAGGGTTCAAGGCCCATACAGCCTAGTCTTTAGTAATGATAGGAGATCTTCAGTTTCATTCATTTTGTCATCTTTAGTCATAGCGAGTCAACCTAATAATCTGACATGGTTGTACCAGGCCATCCATAGACTAAGGATTTTTTTTGTTGTTTGTTCCAGGCACAACAAGCCGGCCAATCAAAGGAGAATGCTGAGGAGAAGAAGAAGACCACACCGTCTGACGTACAGAGGATCACGCCGCATGTGGAGCTGCCACCACAGGTCCTACAGGTCAGTGTACAACAAAAACTCACGTATTTATAACAAGGGCCTGACACACTTTGACAGAAAAAGATAGTCTTATTGCGATTCCTTAAAGAGGAAATAGAAAAGATGCATCATGTTTTGTCTCTATCACCGACCGAGCATTTTTTCATTGTCGGGTTATAGGCACACTTCATATCATATAGTATACTAGTTAATTTATTGTCGGGTTATAGGCACACTTCATAGATAGACTCAATGTATGTCTTTCTCTTACGCCCGGTCGCACGGTGGCGAATCTATAACTACTATACTATATCTATGATTTATAACGCCCGTGAAATCCCACCATTCCTAGACTAGGAAATAAATTGAAATATCGCGCTAGTTTTTGAGGTGAGAGGCAAATCTTGTAACAAGTTGCTAATAATGCTTTTCGGGAGTTTTGGACATCGCTGAATCCGAAAATTGCTATTGGCAGTTCGAAAAATTACTCCTTGTACCTTAAATCCTAAATGGCGACCGAAAAAATAATAAACATGCCATGTGAGGTATCAAATAATCATGAGTAGATTACAAATATATAA
Source organism: Teleiodes luculella (assembly GCA_948473455.1). Lineage (NCBI taxonomy): Eukaryota > Metazoa > Arthropoda > Insecta > Lepidoptera > Gelechiidae > Teleiodes > Teleiodes luculella. The sequence continues at coordinate 10,468,955 of OX419605.1, forward strand.
CATATTGGTATATCCGACCCCCCCCCTTGGTCAAAGTTATATTAAAAACAATTTTTCATAAGTAGCGTTTCGAGCCTACTTTGCATAACTGTAGATTCAAAACTTATTTGTAAATTATTTTTTTATCATCAGAAATATCCTGAAAATATCTTCAGCCATTTGAAGATTATCAGCTCTTTTCTAGTTGTTGAAAGGATCAAGTAACGGTTTTGTGTCGGGGGTTATTAATTTTTTTAATTTAGTGTTATTGTTGATAATATAGTGTTTTATCCTTGTGGTTCCAGGTGCGAACAGTTCTGGAAAACCCCACCCGGTATCACGTGATCCAGAAACAGAAGAGCCAGGTGCGCCAGTACCTCAGTGAGTCTGTACAACCCCAAACACAAGTGAGTGTGAACCGCCATTACTATATTAGAACGTATCAACAAAGTCCGAACTTGTTGAATTGAGGTCAATTCAACAGGTTCGGATACCTATGCTTGTGTCGAAAATGTACTGCGAATTAAGCTTCACCGTACTTGCGGGGAGCGGAAAGCTCTACCCCAGAGTAGTCATGTACCAATGCGTCTAGGGGCGGCTCGGAACCTCGGATTCCCAGGTGGGTCGGACTAGGGATAACTAGTACCGATGGGGATTTATAGGGGATTCCAACTTGGAGTGTAGGTGTGGTATGGCTCTCCAGAAAATGGACCATCTCATTAGCTCTTCTTGTCCTGTCGTCTGCACGCGAGAAGACTTGATGTAGTCTACTGACGAAGTTATTCGTGTGGCTTGTTTTTGGGCCTAGACTATGAGTTTTCTGTGGACTTGTAAAGAAGAACGTATTTTCTTACAGAAGGTCAGGTTAGGTCAAAAGTAGTACCGACAGGCATGCGTGATTGATGAATGTGGATGAAGCGAAACAAGTTGTCTGGATCGTAGCAAGTGTAAGGAAATGGTCTCTGCCTACCCCCCCGGAAAAGAGGCGTGACTATATGTATGTATTTGTAAAAATATTTTAAAAAGATGCAACGCCTGTGGAGTTTCTTCCGGCAAATTCTTCTCCACAGAAGACAGCCAAACTAAACTCGCCACAAAATAATATGTTACTGACTTAACTAGGTGATGTCAATATCCTAAAATTAAAAATAAATACTATGACTTTGTATGTAAGTACACTTAGGACACTCCAGGGAATAGAAAGTACTCCTATTTCTGATGATCAACCTGTGTTTTCCAGGTGAACAGAAATGCACCGACGCTATCTGCGCCGGAGTTGGGCACGCAGCGTTCCTCCTCCCCCGACCGGGTGTCGTCGTGCAGCCTCCTCAGCCCCGGAATGTGCTCCGTGGGTACCCACAACTCAGAGGTACGTGGGGGCGGCGGTAGATGGCGTTGTTAGTTTATGAAACTGTGAATACAAGGTACTTACAACTCAGAGGTACGTGTCGGCGATGGTAGATGGCGTTGTTAGTTATTTTTGATTGAGCGTGTAGTTAAAAAACGGTTAGGAATATGAAAAATGTATATAGAATAAAAGTTGTAGAGAATTTAATAACCTTTCATTTTATCTCAGATCATATTTTGCCAAAACGTACCGTTTCTGTAATATTGGCAAAAAACCTAAAAATGAGACCTTTGACCCCCCCTTTGAGCCATTCGTTGAGTTGAGTATACTCACTCGTATTTTGATTTTAGTTCAATTTTATGCTTTTTTGCACAAAACAAAAAAAGTGATACTGTACAATAGAAATAAGCAGAGGGCAAGTGGCCGCTTTATCGCTCTAAGCAACCATTGGACGATAGTAACAGACATTTAGAAGAAATAAACGCCGGGTCTCCAAAAATAAAGAATTTTGATTAGAATTATTCCAAAATCAAATTTCTTTATTCATCACAGTAGGCCTACTATGTAAGTAGCGGAAGGCTCGAGAAACTGTTAAACGCGACATATTGACAGAACTGCTACGAGTATGGCTCTAATGTCAAAATGTCGCGTTTGACAGCTTCTCGAGCTTGTCGCTACTTACATAGTATTGGTTCTTGTACTCCATGGTAGGGGGGCAGGTTTTTTAAAACACTTTATGGTAACAAAAGTAAGTGTAAGCAAAGAAGAAGTGAAGTGTGTGTTACTTACTTACTTACAAATCAGAAGTTAATCCTCCCTCATCCCCCCAGGCGGACGAGTTTCTAGAGGACATCCTCTCGTTCGACAGCGCGGGCGTGTCATCGTCTGGCCCCCCCTCCGCCGCCAGCTCGGTGGCCGGAGACTGCTCGCTGCTGCCAGAAGCTGTGGCTAAGGACCGCCAGAAAAAGGACAACCACAATATGAGTGAGTTTCTAGAGGACATCCTCTCGTTCGACAGCGCGGGCGTGTCATCGTCTGGCCCCCCCTCCGCCGCCAGCTCGGTGGCCGGAGACTGCTCGCTGCTGCCAGAAGCTGTGGCTAAGGACCGCCAGAAAAAGGACAACCACAATATGAGTGAGTTTCTAGAGGACATCCTCTCGTTCGACAGCGCGGGCGTGTCATCGTCTGGCCCCCCCTCCGCCGCCAGCTCGGTGGCCGGAGACTGCTCGCTGCTGCCAGAAGCTGTGGCTAAGGACCGCCAGAAAAAGGACAACCACAATATGAGTGAGTTTCTAGAGGACATCCTCTCGTTCGACAGCGCGGGCGTGTCATCGTCTGGCCCCCCCTCCGCCGCCAGCTCGGTGGCCGGAGACTGCTCGCTGCTGCCAGAAGCTGTGGCTAAGGACCGCCAGAAAAAGGACAACCACAATATGAGTGAGTTTCTAGAGGACATCCTCTCGTTCGACAGCGCGGGCGTGTCATCGTCTGGCCCCCCCTCCGCCGCCAGCTCCGTGGCCGGAGACTGCTCGCTGCTGCCAGAAGCTGTGGCTAAGGACCGCCAGAAGAAGGACAACCACAATATGAGTGAGTTTCTCCATCTACCCACACGTCTTACCGGAATACGCGGCGCCGTGGGAAATACCCCCAAATGTTGTCGAATTCCCCGGTTACGTATTACAATCTCTAAAGTTCATATATCTAACTTTGTAATGCCTACGGACGAAAGGCCTAAAATTTAAAACACCTATTGGACGAAAGGCCTAAAGTTTAAAACACCTATGGACAGAAGATCTAATTTTAAAACAACTAAGCATTGTTTGGTCTAAACTTTATAAGACCTACGTTTCCAACGCCTAAAGTTAAATAACCTCATAAACGAAAGACTTTGAAAGAGTTAATTTTAAAGCAAAGTGGTTGTGAATAACTAAAATTACCAATACACAAACACTAAAAAAGAAAAAAAATAATATTTTATCGACTTAATAACTGACAGCTGATAATTCTGGGGGCCTAAAAGCGCCATTTAAGAAAAGTGAACTGCGAAAGGATTTATAAATTGAATTCTAAGAGAACGGCGAGCCGATTCGTATTTAACGTGAAATGGTCAATTCTTATTACATTTCACTTAGAATTCAGCTTTCTGGTGAATCACCGAACATTCTTGTTTTTAAAATATTGGTACTCTTTTTTTTGTGAAAAATTAAATAATATAAAAATAAATAAACTATGATGCCCCCCTTTATATTAATTTTACTTCATTAATTGATAATATTTAAAAAAAATATAGTAAAGCACCCCTTCTTATTTTTTTGTAATAAAATAATAAAAATGAAGAAGGGGCGCCATTTTTTTGAAATATTTTTTCCACATTTAATATTATATTAAAAAATAAAAAAGGGTGGCATTTTATTTTATTTTTATTTATTTTCTAATTATTTTTCAATTAAAAATATTAATAAACAAATTAAAAAAAGGGGGCAATTTATTTCATTTTAATAAAAAATCCATATTTAAATTAATATTAAATAATAATATAAAAGGGGGCGTTTAATTTATTTTTTATCACAATAAATAAAAAATATTAATAAAACAATGAAAAAGTGGGGCAAATAAAAATATTAATAAAAATAATTAAAAAAGGTCGCCAATTTTTTTTATATTGAATTCCATATTAAAATAATATTAAAACAAAAAAGGGGGGCATTTTTTCTTATTTATTTCTTAATAATTTTTCAATTAAAAGTATTAATACAAAAAAATAATTTTGAAATGTTTAATTTAGGTAAATTGCATCTTTGACATAAACATTATGATTAAAACACATTACATACCTATTGTTTTATTTAAAATACCCGGTCGCCTACTTATAGTTAACGACTATTAGATATTATAATATTAAGCTTTTCGTCCATTAGATTACTTAAACTTAGACATTATAAATTTAGGTATAACAAAAGTTAGCTATAACGACTATTAGATGTTTTAAAATTAGGCCTTCTGACCATAGGTGTTTTGAAATTTAGGCCTTTCGTCCGTAGGCATTACGACGTTAGATATATGAACTTTAGAGATTGTAATACGTAACCAATTCCCCTTGGTTTGCACCAAATGCTTTGCGTCTACCTTTCTGGTGCGTACGGCCAGAGAATGGAATTATCTCCCTGCATCTGTTTTTCCGGAATCCTATAACCTAGGTGTCTTCAAGTCGAGAGTGAATAGGCATTTTCTGGGTGAGCGTGTTCCATCATCTTCCACGTCGTTGCTTTCCACCAGGTGAGACTGTGGTCAAACGCAATCCCATAGCAAATAAAAAAAGTCTTTCTACTAAAAGAAAGAAAGAAATCATATTTATTGCCATACAAAACACTTTTACTGAATTGCATATTTTTACCCGACTGCAAAGGTAGGGTTACATTCTAGCCTCCGTGGTGAAGTGGTCAAAAGCTCGCCTGACGTTAATCGACTAGAGAAGACCAGGTTTTACGCGATCAATACATTTTCATCTCTTTTCAGTCGAACGCCGCCGCCGCTTCAACATAAACGATCGCATCAAAGAACTAGGCACCCTCCTGCCGAAAACCAACGACCCCTTCTACGAAGTCATTCGAGACGTGAGGCCCAACAAGGGGACCATTCTCAAGAGCAGTGTGGACTACATCAAGTGCCTGAGGGACGAAGTGAATAGACTTAAGCAGAGCGAACAAAGGAGGAAGCAGATTGAGCTGCACAATAGGAAACTCATGCTTAGGATACAGGTATTTCACTTATTAACTCACACACTTACACATAGACACATACACACGCACCTTTATTCGTCCACAGCTGGACAAGACTTCACCCATAAGGCCGTTTTAAAGGGCCTTAAGACAAGCCCGGCGCACTCCGCGCCAGAGCTCCAGAATGTACCTACGCCGGGCGGCCGCTTATACGGGGCCAGTTAGTAGGAAAAACGCGCGCGCTTTTGAAGTCGCTATTATTTAGTCTGTGGTAATACGGACACTCGCGGCGCGCTCTTAAGGTGCATTTTGTTTTAATACGAGCGCAACGATAAACGGTAGGCTATTATAGCCAGGATCACGTTTGACGCGTTCAATGTAATTTGAACGTTAGTGGCGTTGTAGCTAGAATTAAATTCGCACCTTTGCTATCAGAGAGTGCGCCTTCTGTACCTAGTACTATTATTTATTCTGTGCTTAAGGGTGAAGTCTTATTAAAAGGATGTGTTGGCATTATTCCTTCCAGGCTTGGCAGTCAAGTAAATAGATTTCTGACTTATCCCTTTGGCTATAACGCATATTTTCCTTTGTTCCAGGAGTTGGAGCGCCTGGCGAGGGCCCACGGCGTGCCGGTGTCCAGCGGGGAGAGCTCCGGCTGGGCCTCGCCCAGGACCGACCCCGACTCCGGGGTCGACACCGACACTCCGCACAGGGTAACTCACTCATTCACTCACTCACACTCACACATTCGCTCACACTCACTTAAATACTCACATTCGCTCACACTCACTCATTCACTCACACTCACTCATTCAGTCATACTTACCCATACTCTTATACTAGAACCGACCCCAAATCCGGCGTCGACACCGACACTCCGCACAGGGTAACTTACTCATTCACTCACCCATTCGCTCACACTCATTCAAATACTCACATTCGCTCACACTCACTAATTCGCTCACACTCACTCAATCACTCACACTCACTCATTCAGTCATATTTACCCATACCTACTCTTATACTAGAACCGACCCCAACTCCGGCGTCGACACCGACACTCCGCACAGGGTAACTCACTCATTCACTCACTCACACTCACCCATTTGCTCACACTCACTCAAATACTCACACTCACTCACACTCACTCAATCACTCACACTCGCCCATTCGCTCACACGCACTCATTCACTCACACTCATCCATTCGATCTGTTATACTAGAACCGACCCCGACTCCGGTGTCGACACCGACACTCCACACAGGGTAACTCACTCATTCACTCACTCACACTCACCCATTCGATCTATTATATTAGAACCGACCCCGACTCCGGCGTCGACACCGACACTCCGCACAGGGTAACTCACTCATTCGTTCACATTCACTCACACTCACTCAATCTCTCACACTCATTCATTCGGTCACACTCGCCCATTTACTCATACTCACCCATTCGCTCACACTCACTCATCTAACGCCTCATTAATTCAATCTCATTCACCCAGTCTCTTATACTCACTCAATCACTCACACTCATTAATTCAGTCCCACTCATCTAAATGGAAGGAAAGGACCATACATATTGACCTTTCGTAACACTAGAATTCCTATTAGTTAATTCTTAGCAGCAACAGATTCGTCGGGTAGTAAAATGATTGACGTATTTATTTAGTTAAAACGAGCTTCTTCTTTAATTCACTCTCCCTTTTTTCCATTAATTTACATGACATTGCGTCGTTTTCACGTGTAATGTTTGTGTTATAGGTAACAAGGAAGTCGGATAAAGACATCGGGTATTTCTCACCGCTCGGCGCAGCTGATAACTTGCCGAGCGAAGCCACGGACGATCAGCTAGTAAGTTCATTATTATTGTAGCTGGGATTGTCGTGTAAGGTTAGAATAAGACTATCTCATGTGTTCCCATTGGGTGGAGAAGGCGACTAAAGGACTTGGGTGTAGTTGCATAATTATATGTATGTCATCATCATCATGTCGTATGGCAGCTACCGCAATGGATCCTATATTAGGTCCTTACATATGAAATTGCCGTTCAGTATCAAAAAAGTGAAACAAGTTTTTTTTAATGAAATTATTATTTAATCAATCGAAGTATGCGCCGTTGTTATCGATACACTTCCGCCATTTTATAGGCAGATCATTGATACCTTTGGAAAAAAAATCCTGGGAGCGAGAGTCTATGAACTGTTTGAAGGCGGTATTGACTGCCTCATCAGATTTGAAATTTTTTCCTTGTAAAAAGTTATCCAAATTTTGAAAAAAGTGGTAATCGGTTGGGCAAGATCTGGAGAGTATGGTGGGTGACGCAGATCTTGCCCTAACCGATTACCACTTTTTTCAAAATTTGGATAACTTTTTACAAGGAAAAAATTTCAAATCTGATGAGGCAGTCAATACCGCCTTCAAACAGTTCATAGACTCTCGCTCCCAGGATTTTTTTTCCAAAGGTATCAATGATCTGCCTATAAAATGGCGGAAGTGTATCGATAACAACGGCGCATACTTCGATTGATTAAATAATAATTTCATTAAAAAAAACTTGTTTCACTTTTTTGATACTGAACGGCAATTTCATATGTAAGGACCTAATATATAAATTCTTAGAATTTTCAACCACTCCTCGGCGGCCGGGGTGAGGCAATGCAGCTCGGTAATGCCACCGGAAAATGAGTAGAGTGGACAGTCGTTCACAATGTGGGCCGGAGTCTGGTCGGACTCCCCACACTCGCAGGCTGGCGACTCTCTGAGCCCCCATTTGTGTAGATGGTGGTTACAACGACCGTGTCCGGTTCTGCATCGGTTCAGTTTCACCCACAATGGCCGGGGAGCATCGAAGCCAGGAGGTTTTTTGTTTGGATCTGGTATTAGGCTCTTATTTGGATGGTCAAAGAGCTCCTAAGACAACCGCCACTCCGCTTCGACTTTAAAGTTGGTCTCCAGACGTTTGTCTGTCCAAATGGGATGCCTTGATATATGTATGTACTCCTACGAGACTCATGTGTATCAGCCTGGCTCTGCCTGGGTTGGGGTCAGATGGCCGTGTGTGAGATGTCCCACATATATTTTGTGTTTGTTTCAGGGCCTGGTGCTGCCGAAGGTGGAGCCGGCGCCCCTCATGGAGATCTCGGAGCCTCCGCCCGACCTGTTACGGGACATGCCCAGTACAGAGTGCCTCTCCGCTCTCGATGCACTAGGTAACAATTAGTGGGCTTCATCCGAAACTCAATACAAACTGCCTTTATAAACAAAAATAATGGACTTGTTAAACCATGTTAAACTAAAATGGGTACTAAAACCATGACAAAATAAGTAATAATACATAGTTTAAAAAACTAAAAAACACGCTTTCTGTCCGCCATCTTGGACGTCCGCCATATTGGATTTAAGTCCCGTGACTGTTTTTTTCGTATTCCTGACAGCAATCCCTTTCATTTGATACCCATATCATGGGGGTGGATTTCAAACAGCCAGTTCGCCATCTTAGGGAGGCCGGATTTTTGACCTGCACGTATTTAAGTGACCGTAAAAGCTCAAAATCATTTTTATTAATTGGCAGACGGCCTGAAGCTAGGCTCGTGTTCGCCCCTGAGCCGAGAAGACAGACTGTCCCTGGACTGCCTGGAGCCGGACCTGTGCCTCGACCCGCCCAACGAACCGCTCTTCACACACAAGGACATCAAGGTATGCACAGTACTTATACCACAGAAGACAGACTGTCCCTGGACTGCCTGGAGCCGGACCTGTGCCTCGACCCGCCCAACGAACCGCTCTTCACACACAAGGACATCAAGGTATGCACAGTACTTATACCACAGAAGACAGACTGTCCCTGGACTGCCTGGAGCCGGACCTGTGCCTCGACCCGCCCAACGAACCGCTCTTCACACACAAGGACATCAAGGTATGCACAGTACTTATACCACAGAAGACAGACTGTCCCTGGACTGCCTGGAGCCGGACCTGTGCCTCGACCCGCCCAACGAACCGCTCTTCACACACAAGGACATCAAGGTATGCACAGTACTTATACCACAGAAGACAGACTGTCCCTGGACTGCCTGGAGCCGGACCTGTGCCTCGACCCGCCCAACGAACCGCTCTTCACACACAAGGACATCAAGGTATGCACAGTACTTATACCACAGAAGACAGACTGTCCCTGGACTGCCTGGAGCCGGACCTGTGCCTCGACCCGCCCAACGAACCGCTCTTCACACACAAGGACATCAAGGTATGCACAGTACTTATACCACAGAAGACAGACTGTCCCTGGACTGCCTGGAGCCGGACCTGTGCCTCGACCCGCCCAACGAACCGCTCTTCACACACAAGGACATCAAGGTATGCATAGTACTCTTTAAAATTCAATACATACTTATTAATGACCAGCTTTTCGCCCCGAGCCTCCGCCCGCGTTGACAGGTTTTCCCGTGGGAAAGAAGTATTTTTCCGTAGTAAAAAGTAGCCTATGCGTTATTCTGATATATAAGCTATATTATTGTAAAGTTTCATTAAAATCCGTCCAGTAATTCCAGAGATTGGCGTGTACAAACAGACAGAAAGACAGATCGACGGACATTTTTTTCAAAACCTGTAGTTTTGTGTTCAGCTACACTTCATAGAACACCTAAAGCCCGAGCAAAGAAATAAGAAACTTCGCCATATTTCGGAATTTCAATGGAACTAATTTTATAAGGGAAATTGTGTAAAAATATACACGTGGCGCCCCCAGAGCAGGTTTCTTATTTTTTTGGTCAGGCTTTACAATCAGTTCTTTGAAAAACAAATCTATGTACAGACACGCCGATTCTTCAGTTTTATTATACTGTACTATGTACTATACTGTACTATGTACTATACTGTACTATGTACTATACTGTACTATGTACTATGTACTGTGTACGCCTGTAATTGGCGCACATATCAGGATTTAAAACTTTTGTTAACTTGTAACTATACTAAAATGTAATATGTGTGCTGTTGGCGTTCCTATTTAAATAAATAAATAAATAAATACTCGTAGTATAGATTTATTTATGGAGAAAAAACAGAAATACAGTACAAAGTGATCAGCAGAAACAAAACATTACACTTTGACATAGCACTGCTCTTGTTTTGCTTGGTTGATCCCACTTCTGACGTCCCGCCATGTTGCAGATGCGGTTATCCCCCGGGCTGCTGCACGGCGACGACGGCGACGCGGTGCTGAATCTGGCGCAAATCGAGGACCTCATGGACGACGACTCGCACAACCCCGTCACGCAAGGTAAAGGTAAATGCATGCGCGTCACAATATCGCTGTCTCTTTCTAACATACAGGGTGTGAGGGATGGCTTAGAAAATATTGAAGTTATAAGATAATACATTTGTCATAAAACATGGCTAACCGGACGGTAACACAGGGTCGCTGGTTCGATTCCCGCCTAAGGCAAACATTCGTGTAATGAGCACTTGTGTTTGACTTGTGTCTGACAGGATGTTGTATATTTTTATATGTATGTATTATGTATATCAGATGTTTGACACCCATAGTACAGGCTTTGTCTAGTTTAGGGTCAGATGGCCTTGTGTGAGATGTAATAACACCACACACACAAATACACACACACATATATAATTATTTGTTTTTGGTAAAGTATTGATATAGGTAGTCCTAATTTTCAAGCGGGTCAAGCCTGACCAAAGAAATAAAAAACCTGCTCTGAGGGCGCCATACATCTTTATGTTTATGGCAACAATTTCTATTATAAAATTAGTTCCATTAAATTTCCGCAATATGGTGAGGTTTTTTATTTCACTGGTCAGGCTTTACGTATTGTTTTTCCAAATTCCATCAGCATGTAAATACGAGTATTAACAAATTGTAAGTGCATGCACAGCCAAGCAACTTTCCAAAAAACATTTTCATCAAATCCAATGAATTTTGCTAATCCTTCACTAGCAACTTGCTTTTCGCTTTGTCTTTGCATCGAAACTGTTTTAGTACTTTTGGACAATAATTATACATTTATTATTATACGCCGTTAAATTTATTTTGTTTGTGTTTGCGCGACGTAGTTGTAGTACTCCTAAAACTGAACAACTTTCTCGTAAGGAACATAGGTTGAAATCTCAAAAATAAAATTCTACTTTCATACTAAACGGCCGGTCACGTGGCCAAAGTGGCCGGTCACGTGGCCAAAGTTTGTGCCACGTGTCCGGCCATTTTGTGTGTCGTGTATGTTCTTTCAGGTTAAATTTAACGGTGTTTAAATAGTCTGTTAATAGGTATATCAAATCAAATCATTCATTTTTACTTTTGGACATTTTACATCACCCTAGACGCGTTGGTACATGACTTTTTTCGTGGTAGAGTCTTCCGCTCCCCCGCAAGTCCGGTGAAGCTTGATCCGTCGTACTTTTTCTATTCAAGCAATGGTCAATTCAAGGTCAATTAAAAAAAACTACATCGTTACATTTAGTTATATTCAATTCAATTCAATTCAATTCAATTTATTTATTTGCAATCATATGGTATCTTAAGGTCTAACTAAATTATAAAACAGTTTCACATATGAGGCCCTTTTGAGAGCACAGCAAACATTATGGTACAATAATAAAATTATTGTAAGTAATTAAAATAATAAATTGTTTTGTAAATAATTATAAATGATTAAAATAACACACATACGACCGACGGCACGAGATTGAAGTATGGGTAAGAATGATATAAGTATTTATTTATTTTTATTTATGTATTTATTTACTTAGGTATCTATATGTTTATTTGCTTATTTATTTGTTGTTGATGAAATTATTTATTTCATTATATTTATTAAAGAATTATTAGATTACTAATGTTATAAATTATTTATTTATTGATGAATTTATTTATTTGTTTTTATTATGTACTCATATTTTTACCTTATCTTCGTAGTACTCATCCACGCTGTAGTAGCATTTATTGGAAAGGAAAGTCTTTAGTTTATTTTTGAAAATTCCTACTTTTTGTTCGTTTTTAATACTGTCTGGTATTTTATTATAAATTTTTGCCGCAGTACTATGAGGTCTAGTGCCGAAGTTTTTCAATCTTGAGGACGATATTACAAGGTCATTTTTATTGCGTAAATTTCTATTATGGATTGTGTATTGTTGACGGAATAGATGCATGTTTTTCCTTGCGAATATTGCCATTTCGAGTATGTATATACTTGGTAATGTAAGTAACTCAAGTTTTTTGAAGTGTGGCCTGCAGCTTTCGGGACTCCGAATACCAGCGAGTATACGAATACATTTTTTTTGTGCGATGAAAAGGTCGTGAGAATTAGTACTGGTACCCCAGAGTATGATCCCGTATCGGAGCCATGCCTCCGCGGATGCGTGGTACGCTATTAGTGCTGTTTTAAGATTAGTAATTCTTTTTAAATTATAAAGCGCGTATGTAAATTTACTTAGTTTAGTTTTTGTGTTAATAATGTGTTGTTTCCAGTTAAGGTGGTTATCTATGTTTAGGCCTAATAGGTTAAATGTTTTTACTGTTTCAATATTATAAGAATTCAAACTTATTTGCAGGTTACTAGGTTTTGTTTGGTTTGTGTGGAATTCCATTATCTTGGTTTTATTGAGGTTTATTTGGAGGTTGTGATCAGTAAGCCAGTCATTTATACAACATAATGTTTTTCCAATTTCGCTATTATGATTTGTGTCTTTACTAAACTTAAATAAAACTGTTACGTCATCCGCGAAAAGTGTACAATGCTCGCTGAGGGTTCTCGGTAAGTCGTTTATGTATAGCAAAAACAGGACACATCCCAGGACCGTTCCCTGCGGGATGGAACCCCTCAGGAGTCGTGTTGTTGACCGAACAGTTTTTACCAAGCGGGTTGTCTCGTTATAGTTTTGAATCTCCACGTATTGTGTTCGGTTTTCAAGGTACGATTTAAACCAACTATATACTGTGCCTCGAATTCCAGAACCATACAGTTTTGATAAAAGTATGTTATGGGATACGCGATCATACGCTTTTGTAAGATCGAGTAGAACAGCGAACGTTTTGTGTTTATTGTTTACATTTGCTAGTATTTGTTCGGTAAGTGAGTATACAGCCAGCGTCGTGGATCGGTTCTGTCGAAAGCCGTATTGACGATTATGAAATACTCTGTTTTTTTCCAAGAATTTATTCAGTCGAGTACACATTGCTGTTTCAAATATTTTTGATATGCTTGGTAGCAAAGCTATAGGCCGGTAATTACTGGGATCTAAAATGTCTCCTTTTTTAGGGATCGGTTTTATCATTGATATTTTTAGTGCATCTGGGAATCGCCCCTCTTCAAAAGATTGATTGATGAGCCCAGTGAGGACCGGCGCTAATTCATTTGCACATGTTTTTAACAAAGTAGGCGGTATCTCGTCGTCGCCGTAACTGTGAAGGTTCTTTAAGTTTCGAATAATGAGGCGGACTTCATGCTCTGTCACCGGTTCTAAGTACATAGAATTAGATAAGGGTTCGAGTACGGGTCGGCCGCGCTGCGACGAATTATTTGACGAATTGTCGATAGATGAGTCATACACGTTTGCAAAGAAGTTGTTAAATAAATTTGATACCGTTTGCGGACAGTCTGTAATCAACGGATTTTTGTTGTTGTTATTATTGTTCTCGCGGAGCCTGAGATTTTTATTAGCCCTTTGTTTAATTTTCCCGGTTGATTCGTTTATAATTTCCCACGTGGTTTTAATTTTATTGACGGATTTTTGAATTTTATTTATGTTACAGTTTTTTTTAGACTTATAAATGCATTTTTTGAGAATTCTCGCGTAATTTATGTGGTATTTTTTTAAAATAGGATTGTAGTTTGATTCAATTAGTAGTTGTTTGAGTATTCTTTTGTGTTTGCAAGACGTTCTTAGACCACGAGTTAACCAGGTGTTTTTACGACTTTTTAATATTTTTCTCTTGGCGGGAATTTCAGTATTTAGAATTAGTTTTAATTGTTTAAGGAATTCGTTGTAGTTTTTATTTATGTCATTATTGTAGATTAATACTTCGTTCCAGTCAATACTCTGCAATTTTTTCCTAAAATTTTCGCGGTTTATTTGATTGAAAATTCTTTTGTGAGTTATCCAATTTTCGTTCGATTGTTTTATTTTGTTTTCTGATTGTGTAATTTTGTAAGTAACGCTTCTATGATCCGAAAAACCGTATTCTTTAACTGTTACGCCGCCGTGCTGTGTTTTGTTTGTGAAAATGAGATCGATGCAAGTAGCGGAGGTTGGCGTCACGCGAGTCGGTTCTCTTACTATTTGTTCTAAGTTGCAGGTTAACATGATATCAGTTAAGCGTTTGGAATTTTTAGATAGTTTTAGCATATCGATATTAAAATCTCCTCCGATAAGGATATGTTTTTTTGGTTCTTTAAGTTTAATTTTTTCAAGCAGTTTATATAAATTTTGGTAAAAAACTTCAATATCGCGATCCGGTCTATAGACGCAAATTAAAATAGTATCAAATTTACAAAGTTCTATGGCACGAAATTCGAAAATGAATTCCTTATTTAAAGCATATAGGTCAATTCTTTCTGTGAACTCAATATGATGTCTAACTAAAATAAGTATTCCGCCCTGGGGGTGTTGTTCTCGATAAAACGCGCTCGCGCATTGAAATCCTTTTATTTGGATGGTGCCCTCGTGATGAGGCTTTAGCCAAGTTTCTGTTAGGCATAGAGCATCATAGTAGTGATCATCTAGGAAACTTTCTAGTATGTGAACTTTATTCGTTAGGCATTGCATGTTTTGGTAAAATATATTGAGCGAATTATCGAAATGTGTGGTTTTTCAGGCTAGCTCTTTCTTTACGTAAGGTCACATTTGGTGGTTCTCGGGATGCAGGTGCTGCTGGCGATGTTGGCCCTTCTACATTATATTCCTGTCCGTCGATGAACAGATGATTTCCCTTCATAACGACGTTTTTGCCCGTTTTTTTAGCTTCTCTATATATTTTCCTTAACTTATTTCTGGTTTGTAACGATCTTCCGCTTTTGAACTCAGATAAAGCTAGTCCTGTTCCTTTGAAATAGTACGTTTGATGCAGTAAGTAGTTTGCCATTCTCTTGCTTAGTAGTTCAATTTCGATCGGGCGTCTGAAGCCTCTTTTGCCGATTCTGGCCACCGTTTCGATGTACGGATTTATATTAATGCCTAGAAAGTTATAGATGGTGTCCGAAACGTAGTCAATCAGGTAATTTTCATCTTCGTTTTCGTGTTCCTGTAGGCCGTAAAGTACAATTTTTTTATTTGTATAAATATAATTTTCTGCTGGATTTTCTGCGCTTATGTTCTTTTTTATTTCTTGGAGTTCTTTTTTTAAATTAATGATTTCCTGATTTAGGGTTTCGATTTTTGTGGTTGTTTCTTTTATTTGTTTCTTCTGTGTTGATTGATCTACGGCTAATTTGCTTGTTTCGTTTAGGAATTCCTTTTTTATAGTCTCTATTTGTGTATTTACTTCTTGTCTTAACGTGTTTTTAATCTCCACGGTGATGGTTTCAATGATACTTTGTTTGATGTTTTCACATTCTTGTTTTAATAATAGGCTAAATCTATCATAAGTGATCGCGTTCGAGCAAGCAGCGTTTTCAGCTGGCTCAGAACTCTTGCTAGTGGTACGTAAAACGGGAGCTGCGACTGTGATCGTGTCGCCGGACGCGTTTGCGAACGAGGTCTCATCCAAAGAAGACTCATGTTGATGTTCATCTGCTGATATACTATTGTCTCTTGGTGAAAACGAGAGTGATCGCATTTCTTGATTACGTATTGGTGTATCATCAGTTCTAATACGACGAGTTATGCGAAAACAGTCTGGACAAGTCCAGTTTCCTTGAAGTTCTTGTTGGTGGGCTATAAAATATTTTTTATCTATGTTGACACATTCATAGTGGTATGTTGATTTACATTTGGAACAATCAAGTAATTCAACTATTAATATGTGTTTAGTGCATGCTGCGCAGTTTCTCATTTTGTATTTATATTAGTTTTAAGTTCGATTTGCTGCCCTCTATCGGTGGAGGTAACAAGGTCGGTGAGAGTGAGTCGATCGACACCGATGTTCAATAGTAAGTAGATGTATCCTTACGTTGTTCAATGCACTTTCGCTAGGTGGCAGCACAGGTATTTTGATTTCCTCGATCACTGATAGATGGCGCTGTAAGCAATTCGTCGAATGTTTTTTGTTCAAGGTAATAGCGAGAAAGTTTAGGTTATATCACTATTTTTAATAATATAATTATGTTTTACGATAACCATTCATTTTGTTATGATGTGGCTCCAGATTTACACTTCACTTCTTAAAAAAAGAAAGAAAAGATAAACAATGCTGTGAATTGGTGGTTCGTTTTAGTACTTATTTTTCTCACGTATTTGCACTTTAATTCTTAAACAAACACTTGTACTTCGCAATTGTATCACTATTTATATTTTCCTGTAGTAAATTATATTATTATGTGCTTTTATATATTTTTAAGGAATTATAATATGCAGAGGTGTTGTTTACATTTCTAAGGTAGGGTAGGAAAACCTGTACAATGTAAATATTGTAAATATTGTACTGGTGTGTGCAGGGGACCCGATGCTGTGTTCGTCGCCGACTGCTGGGCTGTGCCTGAGCGCCGTGGTGGCTGAGGCGGCTGACCACACCATGGCCGACATGCTACATGACGACAACAACTACTCACATAACAACGGTTAGTTTGAAATAAACCCTCATTTACAACCAATCGAACAGCGTACTAACCAATCAAACAGCGTACCAAACAATCAAACAGCGTACCAACCGGCTAATGGACTAACCAAGCGACCAATTGGCCTATCAACCAACAAGACACCAGTTTACCAAATAACATCATGTTTGGATCAGTTTATAAATTATGTTATGTTACTAATATAAATAGAGTACCAGTCGGCCAACAGACCAACTAAATAACTCAAACAAACGATTAGACCAATCGGTCAAGCAAATAGCCCATCTAACCGACAAACTAGCCTATCAATCGTAAATTAAATCCAATCAACCGACCGACCGATCAACCAACAAACTTACCTATCAATCCGTCATCCAAACAACCAACACCATGGCCGCTATGGTACATGACGACAACAACGACTTACATAAAACGGTCAATTTGTTATAAACCCTCATTTACGCCGAGGAAACAATATGCAACAAGTTACATAATTGTGGCTAATATGCTACAAATAGAAAATATTTGTGGCAACATCGTGGCGAATTCACAAAGCATCTTACTATAAAATTTGTTTCAAAAAATATTGTGGCATGCAACACTGCTCCATAATGTTGCTTCAGAGTAGATGAGATTTAATAAAACGCAATATTACCAGGTAAAGGCTATTTTACACCAGGATAACATTGTGTTGCACTGCAGCATGCCACAAAAATTAAAAATGTTGCACATTGTGGCAAGAATCACGCGGCACGGCTACACCTGGCAGCATGTGACAAGTATTTCTGTTTAGTATTGCCTTACGTACTTCTAAAGCGACCATTTTACTTGCAGCTCCGTCGTCTTTACTCTCGGAGGCGGGCGCGGGTCACATAACGCTGGACGCGTGTCTCCCCTCGCTGCTCCTAGGCGGGCCGCACCACCACGCGCCCCACTCCCCGCATTCTCACCCCCGCACCTTCAACATGGACCTGGGGGCTTAGTCACCAATCAACCAATCGAATAACGTACCAACCGGTCTATCAACCAATCAAACTAGCGTATCAACTGGCCAACCGATCAACCAAGCGACCAACCGATCTATCAACCAATCAAACAGCGTACCAACCGGCCAATGGACCAACCAAGCAACCGATCGGCCTATCAACCAACAAGACACAATAGTACCATTATTGTTGTTGGTAATCTGGGTAATAATTTTGGAATACTCAATCTTCATCAATTTTATGGGAAATATAAAAGTGTGCCAGATTGACAATATACGGATAGCTAATGTAACATCCTTGACCTGAATGAAAATAGAACAAGATTTAGAAATTATCACGGTAAGTGATAGCATAAAGTAAAAAAAAATTAAGCAGAATAAGGCTACATTTTAGCGCTCACAAAACCCAAATCAAACGATAACAGACCAATGACAAGCCGCTATTCAACAGCGCTCGAATTGCGGCGCTAAAATGCTACATTTCTGTGCGGCATTTTTTCTCATAATGTCAACTAAATATTGAATTTTACTATTAAAAACTTAATGAACTTGACAGATCTCTTAACATAAAATTGTGAATGAAAAAGACGTAAAAATATCATCGAATATCGAAGTACGAGTTGGTGAATGTTGTGTGAAGGAAGAGTCTTTAGAAAAAATATCTATTTAAACCTGTAGTTGAAATTGTAGAGCTTTTACTAAATTCACAATAATATATTTAAACGTTTATTAAATTTCTTTAGTCCGCAGAGTCAATAATTGCCCTTTTATAACTTACTAGCTTTCCGCCGCGGCTCCGCTCGTGATAACAGTTTTTCCCGTGGGAATGAGGCATTTTCGCGCAAAGGTAGCCTAAGTTACTCAGGGTGAATGTAGCTTTCTAATGGTGAAAGAGTTTTTGAAATCGGCACAGTTGTTTTTGAGTTTATTCATTACAAACATACACACACACACACAAATACTAATCTTTCCTCTTTATAATATTAGTATGATATATAACACGTTCTTCGTGGTTTGATTTAGATTTTTTTATTTTATTTTTTTATTTTATTATTTATTATTATAACACACAATTAGAAAACGGCTAATATAAACCATTATACACAGAAAGTGCAGAGATTGGTTAAAAACTATCCACTAATAAATATCTGCATAAATGATTTTTGATAGTAGCAGCCCAAATAGACTAAAAAGTCTGTGCTAGGGTTAACTACTTCATATGGATAAATTACCCAATGTTTATTATTTTTGAAATTCTAAAAAGATTTATATTTACTTTTGTTTTTGACGTTCGCTATCGATTTGTTAGGCTTAAAAATCTGTTTTGGATACAGGTATAAGAATGATTTAATTTTCTTACAAATGGCACCTAACTTTTGAAACTGAAACATAAATTGATAAAGAAAGTATATTATATACTATACCTAATCGAGTTTACGTTTAAAGTGCCTTAATATTGTTATACTCGTAATGACCTAAACCTTAAGACGCGAAATTAAATTCCAGTAAAAGAAAATAGACAATTTTAATCGCGAAACTCGATGGAGCCTAATTTCATACGAGTTTCAGTCATTGGTAGATACAATCTGATATTTGTTACTTCTATGAGGTATATTTTCATTAATATAGCATAGAGATAATATAGCACTTGAAGTAGACAATGAAAAAACGCGGCAAATTTGAATAAAATCTTCCTGGCAACCCCGATTCTATAGATTTACCCATGGTCTAAAACAAGGCCTAACCATTAGACCACGTGACTGACACAAACCTACGTACACGCATTCGACAAGGATGAATAGCAAGATGAGGTAGAAATGACGTATATAGGCTCGTGTCAGTCACACACATGTTCTAATGGTTAGACCTTGTTTTCTTAGACCATGCCTAATTTGATACTTTTTTTTCTGTGTAATTTTGTTGCCAGTACAATGTTTTCCAATTTCATCGATTGTGTACTTTCATGTGCCAAAGTCTATTACAAAATTTGTTTAAAAAAATGTCGCGTTTGTAAAATAAGTCCCAGTTGTTCGCGAAAAAGCCAAAGAGATTCACATTAAACATTTGAAAAAAGAAAGATATTTTAAAACAAAAAAAAAAATACGTATCGACCCATTTCTTACGTAGGTTAGGTAGATCTAAAACCGTGATCGATTTGTTACCAGCTCATTGTATTTTTTATTATTATAGTAAATGTTGAAATGTTAAGAAATAATCTTTATTCCTATCTAAGAGTATTTTTATGAAACTGGTCAGAAATACAGTGTTCAGTGTCAAATTAAATAACAAAAATCTATTTTGACAAAAATGGTGTTCTCCAGGACTGTATCAAAATTAATTAATTCATGGATGTAGATATATTTTTATGTTTTTATATTTCTACAAATTCAACAATAAATTGTAATTAATTTCGAATAAACATCAATTCAAGAATTTAGTAATTTAGACATCCCTTAGTAGTGGCTAGTAATTCCTTCCAATTTCTTTTGTCGAAACGAGTATCTAGCTAGTAAATAAAAAACTCTTTGGTAAGTAACTGGTATCGTACAAAGAGTATTTTTTCTTCTATCGTAACTAGTTACGAACCTCCGGTTTCGTACGCGGCCGGAGGGTTATAAAATATCTTCGGTTTTGACAGCAAACTTCTAGAACAAATCCTTATTTCTAAACTATCTTGTAGTAGTTACTATGTTCATGAAGTTTAGGTATTTCGGCAGCTCTGAATGATTTCTGCACTACAATAGGTGCTAAATGTATTAAACTAAATAAGAAAATTGTATTTTGAATACAAGGTGCTCTATTTTCGTATTTAAATATATACAGGTGATAAGCTTTTACTGCAAAAACTGAAAATACATGCTCGTTTAATGAATCTGAGTAACATTCTGAAAATATGGACTCCATACAAACTGTCCGATGAAAATGACTATTTTGTATGGAAGTGCCGAATTTTATTTTCTTTGGGAAGTTGATCAAAACCGTTCACTTATAAGTTTTTTTCAGTATTTACTTAGTTGTCGCTTACACCCTGTATAACAATGGATATTCTGTATAGATCGTGAAATTTAACGGGTTGTTTATTTGCAACATAGTGGTAGTACCTACTCATGAAACTGAACAAGTTTCCCTAAGGAACATAGGTTGAAATCTCAAAATTAAAATTTTACTTGTCTTACAAAGTGGCCGGTCACGTGACTGAAGTCTATTATGAAAAGTTGAATATTATTTTTGAGATTTCATTCAACCTATGTTCCTTAGGGAAAGTAGTTAAGTTTCATGACTACCAACCACTGTGTTGCGGATATAACCTGGTAAATATCACTGTGTATTTATATAAAAAAAACTATATTTTTCGACTACGTTTTAAAAAATCTGGGATAATATTAACTCATGGACCATAATCTTAAAAGTGTGTACAGAAAAAATGTGATATACAATATATTTTTAGATGATATTTATTGATATTCTTAGTAGAAAATAATATACATATTTTTGTAGATTTATATTAGGCTTTTCATGTTTCGTGTAAAAACATTTATGTTCAAATATATCCACTTTGAAATTTCTAAAGATAGTTATTTATTTTTTAAAATAAATTTATTTCATATGAAATAGCTGTTGGTTTTCCTAATAAAATAAAATAAATAAATGAAATATATTTTTTGATAATTCATTTTAATTCTTAACAGATACCAATTTTTTGTATTTATTTAATTTAAAAAGCGTCATTGACTTACGAGTAGATTTGAAGGAAAAACATCGTTAGGAAAGCCTGTTTACACCTGCGAATCCTTCACGATGTTTTTCAGTATCAACGCGCTAGGCCGAGGTCCGAGGCTCCCTCGAGCCGCCCCTAGACGCGTTGGTATACGACTTTTTTTGGGGTAGAGTCTTCCGCTCCCCCGCAAGTCCGGTGAAGCTTGATTGGTCGTACTTTTTCGACACAAGCATAGGTCAATTAAAAAAAAAATACACCTGCGAAGGAATTCCAAGCTTTTTGAATAAGATCTGGCACTGGGCCAATTTTCCAATCCTCAGAGCGGAAGATAATCTCTCAATGGAGACTTGACATCAAAGGTTTTTACACAAACAATGAAAGACGTGCCTTGCTTTTTAGAATTAAAAGCTTCAACTCCTAGCTAAAATACTGTAAATAACATTAAAACCTGACTAGAAAAATAAAAAACCTGCAACTGGCCGCCACATGTTAATTTTTAGTCTTTGTTTCAATAATCGGAACCATGGTCCAAGAAAACAAGGTCTTGCAATTAGACCACGTGACTGACACAAGCCTACGTCATCTTGCGCAGTTCACCCTTGTCTATTACACGCATTCGACAAGGATGAATAGGCAAAATGACGTAGGGCTCGTGTCAGTCACGTGGTCTAATTGCAAGACCTTGTTTTCTTGGACCATGATCGGAACTAATGAATTAGTTCCATCAAATTCCCGCAATATGGCGAAGATTTTTATTTTTCTAGACAGGCTTTAAAAATTAGATTTGTTGAAAATCTAACACTGGTTAAGGAGATCACGTTACATTTTTGTTAAGTTTTTTGTGATGAATTTATGATATAAAATGTCAGTAAGTTTATTATTTTGAGTGTTCAAAAACACCCATGAATTTCATAGAACACAGTGTCTTCTATTATAAATGAAAATGTATCAAATTATAAGCATTATGGGGCTAATTCTCACTGTCACACTCTTAAATTTAAAAAGTCTTCATGTCCATTTCACGCTTATATTGACAAAAAAGCAGGTATTGTCTTATTTTAATTTAATCAGGAGAATTAACATTATTGAAAATAAAAACTTTTAGCCACTTTTTAATTAAATTCTGGTTTAAATGAATAAAATCAACGGATCCGACACGAAATCCGGACAACGCATAACTGATAGGTACAACACGGATTAACAGATCGTGTCGTCTTGTCTAATTTTCTTTATTCGAAGTAAGATTTTAAAAATCAATTTTCGACGTCAAATTTTAATGAAGTTATTAAGTTTTTCTCAAACCAAGGTTGGTTCTCGTCTCACATTAATAATGAACAAACTCTTAAAATTTAAAGAGGCGATGCGATATTAGTTTGAACAAAACTGGCAGGTTCTGCTGCTGTGGAGAATAATGAACTATGAACGAAAAAGGCTTTTATTAAAGTGTGATGGTGATTAGCACAAAATATTGCTTAATATATTTTTTTCTTGTAACTTGTTCCTTTTTATTATGTGGACAGTGAACTATTTGGTTTAGATTTTATTTAATATGATTTGTAGTAATAATGATAAAGTTATAGTTTTTGTTATTATTATAAAATATCTATGTTTGTGAGATCGCGCGTTCCAGTTGTATTTCGCTTGAATTTCTGTATTAAAATTAAATAAAAGAAAAATGTAATAAATACGTAAATAAAAGACGAAATGTACAATAACATTTTTTAATAAATTTTTATTCGTTTACATTATTGTGCAGAAAGTTGTGATATAAACGAAAATTATAATAAAAATGTACAGGTTATATAGTTGGTCAAGTTTATTAACTTGTTCTATATAGATAATACAAAGTATTTATTGAAATAACTGTTATATATAACTTAGTTCGAGCGAAACACAATGTCTTCCTTTTCATGTGAATGTTTGTTATTTAATATAGTGTGAGATTATACCGAAAATATTGTTGAAAGTACAAAAATGAATAACAACAGAATTTACATACAAATAGGATTGTCGTTTTATTTTTCATTACCTACATGAAACAAATTATTCATAAATAATAGAGTCGGTAGCGTTAGTAGTTATGAGTCAAAAAATCGAATCAATCAATCAAATTTAAAATGATTTTTCAATGGCTTTTCTATTTATTCTACGCACTACGTTTGCGAAGAAACGAATGCAGAAGTTTCGCGTGAAGTCAACCAATTCGCACTTGACCGATATGGCCCAGTGCAAGACGGTCCCTGGTACCTCCGATTAAAATAGCGACATGATTTATTAAAATATGGTCCAAATACTTCAATCGTTACATGTATAGCCTCGTATGCGCATTGACGACTACTGCGAAGTAAATCAAAACTGCAACAAACATAATAAGTATACGTTAAAATCGCCAGCAAGAAAGGCCTCTGCACATTCGCGACTAGGCACCGTCCTAATAAAACGCGAATTTTACTCGTACGAATGCGCGATCAAACATATTTATGTCGAATAGGTGTCCTGTAGACGATCGCGCGATCGCCCAGTCACGCGATTAGCATTATGTGTCATCCGTGCTAATAATTCATTTAAATTCAATTTCACTTTGTTTATAATACAGAGGCAGTAACATTAATTCCCGCACTAAGCCACATAAGTAATTATGTATAAAGAATTTGTAGGTACTTAATATTTGTATAAGTACGTTTTACAACTGATTGTAAAATGCTGTGCCTGCCCGGGTCCATGTGTATGGCTCAATTTTTTTTTGTAACGTCTTTTATTACCATGTGGATTGCAATAAATATCTTAGATATCTTATCTAGGTCGCGCGATCGCCCAGTCACTCGACGGTCGCGCGATCCCTTCAGGTAACAACGCTCGTACCCGCCGGCGGGGGCGCGGCCATAACCAAAATCAGAATTTATAATCAGAGACAGAGCCCCTCAGGCGCTTCACGATGTTTTTCAATATCAACGCGCTAGGCCGTGGTCCGAGGCTCCCTTGAGCCGCCCCTAGACGCGTTGGTTGGTATATGACGCGATGGTCGCGCGATCGTCCAGTCTCGCTATTGCCCAGTCACGCTATCGCCCAGTCACGCAATGGTCGCGCGATCGCGTTCTATTATGACGACAATGCCTTAGACCGCATGTGCAAACCTGAATTTGTAAATTGTTGCTTCATGGTGGTAGTGAATCAATTGTACTTACGGAATCCTTCTATGACCGATGCTATTAATTGACCAATTATATAAAGAGTTGCTCTCAACTCTCCAGGGCTTACAGGAATTACTGCGAAAATCTCATTGTATGGAAACTTGTCCAGTACGCACGTCCCTTTTATAAAAAGCAGGTTCATAATTGCGTACGCCAGCCAATATAATATAGTTAATGGCACGAACACAAATACAGCAACTACATAAACGTCTGACGTACCCCACTCCTGAAAAAAAAAACCGTGGAAATAAAGTGATCAGTCAAATTTATCTGCGCTTGTTTTACTCTTTTTATAATACATTGTGGTCGTAGAGCGTCAGCAAAAACAACTTTGCAAAACAAAGGTATTTTTGCCGCTTCGATTGGATAATTTGCTTTGCAATGGGTCTTGGCTGCAAGTTTACTTGGTAAATTGTGCGTATAATTACCTAAAACGTGGATTACTTTGGCCACAGAATACAAAAAAGTAGTCCCTACAGAATGCTCACTTAGCGAAGCGACATAATTCAAATAAGTAGCAACTCTAGCTCTGTTACAATAAGGTGTAATTCAGATCGCACGGCACTAGCTAAAACACGAAGCTGCCTCCCTTTCTAACGCCTTTTTCTTTAAATATTTTTAGATTCATAGAAAACAACCAAAAACGTAAACCTTCCGGCGGGACTTGAACCCACGACATTTCGCCTATACGCAGCCAACGTGCTACCAACTACACCACGGAGGGCATAGTGGCAGCGCCGAAATTCGTTCTTGCTTGTTTTCTATCTTTAAAAGTTGCAGGTTTCTCTATAGTTTTAGATACTCTTTGACTCACCACAAGCACTTGCATTATCACCAAGAGAGCTCCAATGATAATAGCGAGTCCTACTACGGCCAGGAGAACGGCTAGCACAAACTCTACTATTGGAAATCCAGAACTCCTTTTGATGTTCATACATGTCGGGAAAAACAATGGGTACATTGCTATAAGGCCTCGGACCTGGAACAGAAATGAAAGAATAATAACATTAATTTCTTTATTAAAACCCCCGTTCGTTACAAATCCTTTATTGGCACATTTTTTTACGGCGGAAAATTCGGTATTGAGAATTATTATTTGGTTCTTAACGTAATTATATGGTTTTGAGTACAATATCAACATATTATTTTAAATGAAAATTAAATTAACGATTGTTAATCATCCTTTCAACAACCAGAAATGAGTTAATAATCTTCAGATGGCTGAAGATATTTCTTGGAGCATAGCTAAGAACGCTCTCTATTGTAACACCTTGCAAACAAAAAAAAACTAGATCAAAATCGGCGCATCCGTTTAGGAGCCGTAGCTCCCCAGGCAGACAAACTCACGTCAAACTTATAACACCCCTCTTTTTTGTCTTTTTTGGGGGTTAAAAGTTGATAAAATACTGGTCTTGTCTTTGAGAAGCCGTTGACTTCCATTCGGAAGTTCTCGGGTTCAAGTCTCGGCACACACAAATAGCACGTTTATTCGACGCTCTTAGGGTGAAAAAAACATAGTAATGAAACCTACACACACCTACAATTCAAAAGGATGTGTGAGACGTTGAAAAATCCTCTGTGAGCCAGAGCGTGGTCGACTAAGGCCTATTCAACCTGATTTCAGAGGTTCGAGCCCCTCGGTGGGGACGGAATTATATGCTTCTAACGAATCGAAGTTGCTCACAAAATTATATTTTACTAGCTTTCCACAGTAACAGTTTTTCCCGTGGGAATGAGGCATTCTCCCGTCTATGTTACGCAAGAAATGTAGCTTTCTAATGGTGAAAGAATTTTTGAAATCGGCACAGTAGTTTTTGAGTTTATTCATTTTAAACATACACACACACACACACACAATAAGAGAAATGTTTCCTCTGTATAATATTATTTGTATGATTTATTTTCCCTTAGTTTATTTTATTAATAATTGTTTTTTTTTTATATAGGTACTCATTATTTAAGAAACTCGCGACCTTACAAAAATGTTGATATTGTATTTTATTGTAAGTATTGTGAATTCTGTTCGGCAGTGTCCTCCTCGGTATTTGAACCTGGAACCCCCCTAATGACAACCAGTAAATTAGGTCGAGAGTAGTATTGTGCCAACCCATACGAAGAGAAAAGTTAAACAAAGTAAACAAGATAAAAAGCTGTAATAAATAAATTACCATCATCATCATCATCATCATTTCAGCCAGCAGACGTCCACTGCTGGACAAAGGCCTCCCCCAAAGATCTCCACAACGATCGTTCCTGCGCTGCCCGCATCCAGCGGCTTCCCGCGACCCTCACCAGGTTGTTGGTCCACCTTGTAAAGGGGCCCGCCGTCATTCAAGAAATTTTTTGCCCCAACGGCCATCGGTTCTACGCGCAATGTGCCCCGCCCACTGCCACTTAAGTTTCGTGTTTCTTCGGGCTATGTCGGCGACTCTAGTTCGCCTGCGGATCTCATAATTCCTGATTCGATCACGCAAAGAAACTCCAAGCATAGCCCTCTCTATCGCTCTTTGGGGGACGCTGAGCCTTCTTAAGAAGCCCATCGTAAGCGACCACAAAAGTAGGTACATAAAATAGGTAATATAGGCAATACATAAATAGGTACTTACTATACTGTACAATCCTATTAGGAGGGATGCAATTTGTAAATTTCTGACGCATATACAACAATTATCCACATAAGGTAATCCATGAAAAGTCATTTTTATTCAATAAATACGTCGAATTTTACACACAATATAAATAAAACATTCTAAAAATTCAGAAGTATTACGATATTTTATTTTATAAAATTATAAAATAGTGTCTGTCAGCGGCGACTATTTCTGCCATTGTCAGGGTTAATTTATTTGAGGTCGAACCATAAAAAATATATATTCAAAAAAAGCAGGTAGTAGAAAATATTTCTCTTTGGATTGGATCATAGATTTAGCTAGGTTGGCATTAAAAAAAGACCTGGTGGCAGAGAGCTAGGGAAGGAGCAAAGGAAAAAAAAAAACTATAATACGGGGGTGTTACCAGAGCATAGGGGTTGGAAAGTTAAGTTGGAAAACCTCGCTTCGTAGGTATCATAGAGGCATAGATGTTTCTTATCTATAGAGCGTCGAATAAACGTACATAATGAATTCGAAACTCGAAAACACATTGGTACATGCCGATTTATTCGACGCTCTTACGGTGAAGGAAAATATCGTGAGGAAACCTGCACACACCTGCTAAGTAATTCAAACGTTGCGTGTGAAGTTGATCAACCCGCACTCAGTCAGCGTGGTCGACTAAGGCCTATTCGCCCTGATTCCAGGGTAGGCCTGAGCCCCTCGATGGGGACTTATATGAGCTGTTAACAACAAATTGTAGCTTCGAATAATAACCCCCTATAAGTAAAATCAGCCATATTTATCGGTTTCTTCTACAAAAAATCTGATATCTGAGGAATACTTTTAATAAGATTTAAAGTCATTATTGTAATTCAAACACTAGAGGCATATTCTTTTCTTAAAATCCCTCGACATCTGCAGACGCCATTGAGTTAACAACGATGGCGAAATAGATCAATACTGTAACAAAATAAAAAAAACATACAATAATTGTCTACATAATAAAAAAGATTTATATACAGGACTAGCTGTCTGCCCGCGGCTACGCCCGCGGTGCTTTTATTTTTATTTTATTTTTTATTTTATTATTTATTGCACACATAACATTTTACAATTACAGGTATTTAAAAAGTAGACACAACAGGCACAGCTTATCTCTCACGAAATGTCTTCCAGCTGGCCTTTGCGCTTTTCCACTTTTCCGAAGTAGTTTTTAACTATCCTATCATGAACTCTTTAATCTATCTAAATAAAAGTATCAAAGGTGTTGACCGGGGATATAAGGTACCACTATGCAAAATTTCGAGATTAGCCCATACCTACAAACAGACAAACCTAGAGAGAGAAACTAAAAAAAAAACTGGATATGTTCTATATCGCTTCTTACACCCGCCTGAATCGGTTTTTAGATTTTTTTCTATGTACAGATTTTTAACCTCTACAGTTTTATTATATATGTCGTCATAAGCGGTGGCAGACTAACAGAAGGGCTGATTCTAATTAAAATATTTAATGAATGAATTGGACTATAATGAATTCTTAAGGGTAGGTCGCGTGCGCGGGCGCTGCATATGGGCTACGGGACAGGACTGCTTCCCGAATAGCATTGCGTCATAGCTCTGCGCCCAAGTACTTAACTATTGTTTCAGAGACTCTCAAAGTATAGCAGCGGTTCTCAAGCAACCACCCCAAGACTTCATTCATGAGCTAGCCTCACGATCCAATTCGGTCTAGACATTCTACACTCCGACATATAGATGTAGGTAACATGTAACAAGCTTTTATTATTTGTTAATAAAATGAACCAAAAAGTTAAAAATCCAAATGAGCCAAAAATTACGGAGTTCCTATGAAAATCCAAATGAGCCAAAAATTACGGAGTTCCTATGGCCACCTTCCAGCTCGATCATCAGAGCTCTTTGTCATAATAATATTGCATTGTCATCCGATATAAACATGCATGCAAAATTTCAGCTCATTTGGAAACCGGGAAGTGGATTTAACTTACAAGGTTTTATTACAGACTACGGGACAGGTGAAACTAAATAAAGGCTTGTAAATTATAAAAAACCTCGCCATATTGCAGAATTTCAATGGAACTTATTTTATAATATACAAAAAACATGTGTCGTCTCCAGAGCAGGTTTTAGATTTTTCTTGGCAGGCTTTAACAAGAATAATTCTTTTTTTTTTCAAAAACTGAAAACCCTTTTTTCCGTTGAGTTTCCTCATTTAAGCGAGGTATTTTTTCTTTTTGGCTTTATGGGGCCTACAGGTGCTAAGTGGCGCTCCACCCTTTAAAAAATAATAACTCGCAATATTTCAAAAATCTAGAACGGCGAGGAACCAAACGGTGTTCTGTAGGATATACTGAAGCCATTAACTTTATTTATTATATCTCGCTAGTAGTTATTGATGGAAAAATTGCGAAAAGTGGTGTTTTCCGCCACCTGCCCCCCTTAAACCGTAAGATATAAAAAAGATAATTAAAATACTTACAAAATCCTTCAAATACCGACCCAATCAGGTGAGTGTACAGCAACACTTGGGAATGTACCACAGGCTTGTCACCAAACTGAAAGCTCGAGTTGTGTTTCATATGTTTCAGCTGTAGATTGAAAGTAACTTGTTCCATTTCGCATTTCCCCTTCAGGCCGGCCAGTACAGCGTACATTACCCAATAAAGGATAGATAATGGAACGAAAAAAAATACCACCCAAACAAATATGTCGGTCGTGCCCCATTCCTGGAAAAATACAATTCTATTAAAAGCTCTGATCACAAAACTGGCGGGTCGCCCGCGCGGTATGAAGTGGGTAGAGGCGGAAAAATAGGGAGTTATTAGGACTACCACAATCTGATGGCAAAAAAAGTTAAAAAATAGCGATTTTCATATGGAAACAAAAAAAAGTCATCTGTCAACTGAAATTTCGAGGAATTGTTTTTGGTTTGGCTTCAGATTTCTTTGAAGTGGTGAAAATGTCAAAGAAACCTTGCTAGCATCAATTTATTTTTTCCCTTTTTGCCATCAGATTTTGGTAGACCTATAATATGACTCTTTTAAAATTAAATGTATGAGTATCTTATCATTTCTTAACTTTATAATTCATTACATAAAATTAAATTTGAGCGTTGGTGTCCAAGTGCCTTCCATTCGGAAGTTCGTGAGTTTAAGGTGGTTAGAGCCTCGGCACGTACCAATATGTTTTCGATTTTCGATTTGTCTCTTACGTAGGACACATCGTGAGGAAACCTGCACACACCTGCGAATAAATTCAAAGATTGTGTGTGAACTTGACCAATCCGCACTGGTGAATTTCAGCGAAAGCTCGACCCTCTCGGGGAGGGTATAAGCGTTGGGTGGTTGGGATCTATAGTTATTACGCTCTAATTCTGTTTAAAAAGTCTTTTTCCAACTCTTAATAACAAAAATGGACAAAATGTCTGTCAATCTACACACAGTTCGTTAGACGCAAGCGTTCAAGAAACTTCCTTTGTCTTTCTACTACAGGTGCTAAATAGAATTTTCGCAAATCGTCCATTTTTGTTCTTAAGAGTTGGAAAAAGACTTTTTAAACAGAATTAGAGCGTAATAACCATAGATCATTAATAGCTCTTATATCCTCCCCGAGAGGCTCGAGCCTTGCTTGAAATTCACCTCTTGCTAGTGCAAGATATGGCTTCTATTATCCTACAGAACACCGTCTAGTTCTTCGCCGTTTTAGATTTTTTAAATTTTGATTATTTTTCGCGTTATTATTTTTTAAAGGGTGGTGGCGCCACTTAGCATCTGTAGACCCCTTAAGACCAAAAAAGGACAGTTGTTTGTTATTCACACACCATCAAAGCTCTCGTTATGACCAGCAGCGATCCAATGATCAACACAACTCCCAACATGGCCAAAATAGCGCCCAACAGGAACTCAACTATACCGACACCAGAAGTCCTCACCAAGTTCCTGCATAGTGGAAATATTAGTTGAGTAATTGCAAGGAGGCCCCGGGTCTGAAACAAAAAAAAAACGACAAATTAAATGCAAAAAAATAAAAAAAAACACTGCTTAACACGTTGGCTGCCATGAGCATCACCGGTGGAATCAGAAGCCTGATTTTAAGGGTATTGTTTTGGGGCTTGTTTTAGGGGCTAGAGCCAAACTGTAAATGGTATTTTGTAGAGGATATTCCATAGTCCAAATGAGGGTAGTTTTGTCAAATGTTATTTGGAACCGAGTATAGCCTATGTATGTAGTGTAAACATCTCAGTAATAGACCGATGCTTTGAGCATCATCGGTGGGATCAGTAAATTGTACGCGGCATGGGAGCAATTACTGAAGGTGGAGTATGGTGGGCAGCCAACGTGTTAAAAAACGAACTAAAAGATGAAAACAAGATGATGTAGAGTTTGGCAAACGAAAGTAAGTAGACAATGATAAATAATAATAAATTTAATTTATTCAAGTAACTAAGACTCAGGTGTTTTAGGTACAAATTACTTACAGACTATGTTAGAATAAAAAAGAAAAAATAAATAAATAACAAAAGTCAAAGTCAAGGTAAGCAGGTCATCCCTGCTTACCTTGTTGGTCATCCCTGCCCCATCCCTTGAGAAATGGCGCAGCAATGACCCACATACCGACAATCAAGCCGGTCCGCAATCATGCTCAGGATGACATTGGAGGAGCCCCGCACTCTCCGCACCAGGGAGCCACATCTTTTGCGCATTATTGTATAAAAACAATCAATTCTGGTGTCCGCGAACATCCCTGATGCACTACAGTACCGCGGCAGCCCCAATATCACCCTAACGCGGATAAAACGCGGCAAATTTGAAAAAAACATCTAGTCGTCAGTCGACCCCGATTCTATGGATTTCCCTAATTTGATACTTTTTTTTCTATATAACTTTGTTGCCAGTAAGTACAATGTTTTCCAATTTCATCGATTGTCTACTTTCATTTGCTAAATTTTAAGAACATAATAGTATAGCATGTATAATTGAAATCTTCTCTTTCTATAAATTAAAATAGTCAATTTTTGTTATCAGTCTTGAGCCTGCCAATTAAATAGAAATAAATAGTCGTAGAATTTGTAAAAAAACATACAATCAATATGTTACATTATCGCATTCGGAGGCATATTAATCATATTTTACTTGCTGAGATTCCTGCTACAATTATGCCTCCGACTGCAATAATGTATCATATTGATTGGATTATTTTTTTACAGATTCCACGACTTTACCTATCTCCATTAAATTGGCAGGCTCAAGACTGATAACAAAAATTAACTATTATAATTTATAGAAAAAGAGGATTTCAATTTATACATGCTACTATGTTCCTACATCATCTTGTTTCATCTTTTTAGTTCGCTTTTTAAGCAGTCGGGTTTTTAGATTTTTTAAATTTACTTTAAAGTGAAGACTTTTTAGTTTAATGAAAAATGGTTTAAGAAACATTGATTTTCATTTTGAATGATTTCAGCCTATGTTCTAAAAGTTGTTCAGTTTCATTATGTTGTAGATAATAAACCAGTTTTCGACGGTATATGTATACTCTAACTAAAGTATACAATAATTTATATCAATCATACTAATATTATAAAATAAAGTTTGTGAGTGTGTATGTTTGTAACTTCTCCACGTCTAAACGCCAGGAACGATTTTAATAAAATTTGGTATGGAATTAGCTGACACCCTTAACATATAGGCTACTTTTTACAGCGGGAAAATACCTTATTCCCACAGGAAAACCTGTTAACGCGGGCAAAGCCGCGGGGCGGAAAGCTAGTATAAAAATATATATACATAGGCTTATAGTTTCGGAGATATGCGCGGACAAACATACATACAAATTATACAAACATACATCTGCAAAATTTTCTATATGTGTTTGTAAGCCATTATAGACTAGCGACCCGCCCCGGCTCCGTCCGGGAAAATGGTTATTGTGGATTATCGTTAAGTAAATTATGCATGTATTAAACATACAAATCTTCCTCTTGAATCACTCTATCTATTAAAAAAATCCGCATCAAAATCCGTTGCGTAGTTTTAAAGACTTAAGCATACAAATGGATAAAGGGACATAGGGACAGAGAAAGCGACTTTGTTTTATACTATGTAGTGATAACTATTAGGACAATTATTCATTTTGTAGTTTAAACAATAACTTATATATATTGTGTATCTTACATACGAATATAATGGAAAACTGGAAAACCTCCTTTTTTGAAATCGGTAAAGAAATATTTTACCTATTTATTTCTCGATTAATACCTACACCTACGAGTGTAGGTATTAATAAAAGTAGTTAGAGTGCGTTTAATTATTTTCAAGAGCAGCTGAAATCAATTAAATTTATTTTAAATTGAAAGAAAATTGAAATTAATTTTACAGGCAAGGCTTATTATATTACCGTAATTTGAGTGAAATCAAACACGGTATGTAAAAAATTGTATATTTGTAATTGTATTGTATTTTAACTTCTATGTTGTATTGTAATTTATGAATGGCCGCGATTTTCAATCTCGCGTACCAAACCAATTCGCAACTACCACTCGTTACCGAGTTTTAATAACCAAGTGCTGCCATCTGTTATGTTTGGTAGAAACTAACCATCAGATTCAGTACAATTTAGTCGTGTCAAAACGACCAAAAATGTTTTGTCTCCATACAAACTTTCAACCCCTACTTTAATTTAACCCGTAGGTAGAGGGGTATTTATCGGGAAAATCCGAATTACGTGTTCGTTTATTTATTTGTCAAGAATAACCCTGCGAAGTTTCAAGTCAAAACGTCCAACGAATTTATTTTCTCCATACAAATTTTCAACCCCTATTTTAACTCTTCGGAGTTGTAAGTCAGAAAAATGCAAATTTTATTTATTGTCAAGTATACCCGCGAATTTCAGGTCCAAATGTCGAACGTTAATTTTCTCCATACATACCTACTTAAATTTTTTGTTTTACCCCTGGGTGTTGTTTTTGAAAAAAATCCTGAAATAAGTGTTCTTTAATTTTATTAAAGGAGTAATCGTGCAAATTTCCAAGTCAATATCTGCAACTAATTTTTTTCTAATACTAACTTTCAATTTCAACCCCTATTTTCTTCTACTGGGAGTCGATTTTCCAAGAAACGCTTTTTATCTACTGCCTCCGTCACCCAAAGGATGCTTGTGCCAAATTTCAGCTTTATAAATTCAGCAGTTTGGGCTGTGCGCTGATAGCTGAATCAGTCTAGGACTTTCATTTTTGTATAAGTAATAGACTAGCTGTACGAATAAATCGTACCGTAGGCTTATTTAATGTCAATGTAACTAATCTAGGTCATTGCGCTTGTAGTAAATTCACATACTTAAATCAGTGTTCAGTACGCACTCAGCGGATTTGGTTGTTTCAATTAGTTTCTAATATAATGTAGTTTACCCCTACACTAGCTTTCCTCCGCGGCTGGTGGGAATGATCGGTTCAGTAGTTTTTGAGTTTATTCATTACAAACATACACACACACAAACAAAAATACAAATCTATCCTCTTTATAATATTAGTATGATATGACTAGTAATATGATTTCTAACGCCTTGAAATTTACACGTTCATTCGACGGTGTTACGGTGAAAAGCTTTTAAACGCAATAGCCTCTTAACAAGCCCCTTCGCGAGGAACAACCTAATTAATAATAATAATAATAATCATGGACATAGGCCTGTTAAAGGCGCGCCATTTGGCCCTCACTCCTGCCATACGCATAAAAAAACCTCAGCCAGATTTTCGTAGATCGTCACTCCATCTACCTGAGGGGCAAAACCAAACTTAAATTGACCAACTTACCACACCATAAAAACCTATGACGATGCTCGCCAAGTATAAATTTTTAACGCATGCACAACAATTGTCGACAGTGGGCAAACCTAATAACGTCATTATAAATAAATAAAATCAAAGAAAATTAAAAAATAAACATTAAGAATTTCAAAAATAAATTGGGATCAAAATTTCGGTCAAAATGACATAAGTAGACTGAAGTTGTTGTGTTAGATTGACAATACGGCCAGTGACTTGCATGCAGCCTTTACAAAGGAATCTGTACCCCTACCATGAGTTGCTAACGTAACTTACGCGCTCGATATCGACTACGTAAACGTGCATTTAGTATGGAGAAATTTTACTTCAGATAACTGTCAATAGATGGCGTAGTTTTAATTCCATACTAAATGCACGTTTACGTAGTCGATATCGAGCGCGTAAGTTACGTTAGCAACTCATGGTAGGGGTACAGGTGACCATCGCGAGACCTTCGGCGGCATAGTGGCTAGGGCTGGGGACACTCATCCGGGAGGCGCAAGGTTTGAGCCTTGGTAGATTAGTACCTTAGACAATAAATATACATAGAGCACTCGCATCGCTCCGCTGCCTTTATGTCAAGCGTAAGCAGATGTTGTATGGGCGGTGAAATCAATAACATTTTTCTTTTTGGATTTGTTCCTCGAGTCATGTTTGCAACTTATCACTGCACATTTCAAAATGTTCTCCTATTAAATTACTTATTTTCACCGGGAAAGACAATCAGCTCCAATAACCATTTGATACTAAACGAACGCGTTGAAGTTATTCGGACTGTTAATATCCGTGCACGGTTCATACTCGATTAGGCGTTCTCTATTCGCGCCAGATATTCTCCTGAAGTTTGCTGGCTATCCTGCTTACACGTGCTGTAATTTATATATTTTGCTCTATGTCTACTGCTGATGACGTAGAACGTACCAGCGCAACGTCACTTTGTTTCGTTTATGGATAAGTAAGTAGGTAGGTACCTAATCTAAGGTTTTGTTAAACTAATCTTTTGCTTATGTATGGACTTTCTCATATCAGGAACTGATCTCCCGTATAGATAGATATAGATAAATAGGCTTTGGTTGTTGTTACTTCGGATTACTTCAGAAGGCCGACAGTAGAAGTCATAGATTTTTTTTGGGTTGATTGTAGGGCCCAACCATAATAAACTTAGTTGTTTCCATGTTCCACGTTACACGTTGAATAAGAAGAGAATCTTTTTCTGTGTGTACGCACAAATCCGCCGTTTTTTCAAGGCCCTAGTAATTTGTCCCACTACTAGGACCACATAGGAGACTAGTTTCTCGTAGATCCGCTGCTGGTACCAACTAGAACACTACGTTCATGTTAATGAAATTATAAGCTTTTGA
Source organism: Teleiodes luculella (assembly GCA_948473455.1). Taxonomy (NCBI): domain Eukaryota; kingdom Metazoa; phylum Arthropoda; class Insecta; order Lepidoptera; family Gelechiidae; genus Teleiodes; species Teleiodes luculella. The sequence goes on from OX419605.1 coordinate 10,505,421, forward strand.
AAAAATACTGAACATAAATCTTCACCTATAAATTACAGGAAAACCTATAAGAAATCCATGTATTTAAAGTAATATGGTATCCCTTGCAATACTTGTGCGTACGCGCAGGAAGGAAATCGTCAATGTTCGCCTATTTTCTTAAATAATACCTTCAAAATTTTAATTAATGTATTTTTTCACATTTAGATCCTTAAAACAAGCCCTTTCATTTGATATGCCACGCAATATAATAGCTTGCAAAACTTTTTGTTTTCGAAGTCTAACTTACCACACAAATGTGGCCCACGCGTTTGAAATTCATTATTTAAGTGTTCCAAGTCCGTTTGGCTGCTGATGAAAAACTTCGTTTGTACGGATCCCTCTCCAGGCGAGTTCAACACGCACTTGACCGGTTTTTTCTGTTTTTAACCCCCGACGAAAAAGAGGGGTGTTACAAGTTTGACGTGCCTGTCTGTCTGTCTGTGGCATCGTAGCTCCTAAACGGATACGCCGATTTTCACTCCGATCTAGTTTTATATTTGGAAGTCGTCTCAATCGAGTGTTCTTAGCTATTGTTGAAAGGATCTAAGAAACTGTTTAACTGTTTTGTGGCAGTGGGGGGGAAGGGATTCTTTTTTTATTTATAAATACATAAATCAACAAAGGTTTTTGAATCATTTTATATTGTAATATATTGGTGTGTCTGCAAGAATGAGCTTTTTATTTTTTATTCAAACATCGTAGTACATGTAGTCGAGTAAAAGGGCGGTGGCGAGTAACAGAGCCTTTTCCTCTGCTTTCATCTCCTTCTCGAAGAACGTCATTCCGAACCTGTATAAATAGAAAGAAGATTAATTATAGTAAGTATTTTATTTTGAGTAACACTGGTATCTTACGTTCATTAATGTGGTGTAATATGGGTAATACATAAAACGGTAAATCTGTTCGGAAACATTTGATCTAACTCGTAATTTATTGATATGAACAACATTTTTCTCAAATATTGGTAACAGAAAAATCCTTAGTCTAAAACCCCGCTCTAACTCGCTCCAGGTCCAAACTTGCCCATAATGCTGGCTGCATCTGATTGTTTGTTTCTTTTGAAAGCAAGCATAAAAGAAAGATGTTAAAATCGTCGTCATCACTAATGAAAAGTACAACATGGGCAGGTCTACAACAAGGTGAAGGCGCTAATGCGGGTCAAGCAGGACCATAGGTATCAGAATCTTTGTGAGCAAGACCTGTGAGCAAGACCTGTGAGCAGGACCTATTATTGTGGAGATTCTTGGGGAAGACTTTTGTCCAGCTGATGCAGCCAGAAATAGTAATGATGATGATGTTGGTCCCTTACTTGTCTTTGACGGGTGCAAATAGCAAGGCATGTATGAGTCCCTCCCAGCATTTGGTGGTTGCAGCGACCATGGTACCATCAGGTCTTTTCACGTAGAACTGGACGTCTTTGCAGCAGCTGATAGTAATCCGTGGACCTTGAAATGGCACAACAAATTATTATGAACCCGTGCTGACAAATGGTCAGTGGGGCTATTTGTAAGATTAGAGAGCCAGCCGCTAACGTATTACAGTGTAAATTTTGACGTTTTAAGATGATAAGCGATTTTCAAAGACAAATTCGGTATTTTGTAAACAGCGTTTAAGGGGTTAGCGACGAGATCGTTAACGATAGCGAGTGAGTGGATGATTTCCTTACAGGTCCTTACGATTTATTGGGACCAAGTCTACAAAGGATACGTTTATGCCTGTATTACATTCTAGTTTAAATGTTAAATGAGTCGCAACGTGGTAATCAAGTTCCCTTTTTTTAACATGGTTAAGGATTATGTGTGGTGGAATAATTCGTTACAATACATTCCGATTTATCGATAAGCGATTGGTAGTTTGCATAGTAGTAGCCTAGTATTAGTATACAAAAATGTTGATTTAAAATAATCGGAGAAAACTAACAAAATTAGGCTAAAAAGAGTAGAAATTAAAAAGTAGCACACTGTAGTGCCTTCTCATTTTCACCATTCATCATCATCATCATCTCAGCCTGTAGACGTCCACTGCTGGACAAAGTCCTCCCCCAAGGATCTCCACAACGATCGGTCCCGCGCTGCCCGCATCCAGCGGCTTCCCGCGACCCTCACCAGATCGTCGACCATTAGTTGGTTGTAAATGGAGTTTAAAGTTCAAAGTATTTCTTTTACTTTAGGATATTTACATCACTTAGCTAAGTCTTTTTTTGGAGAACACTACAGTGTTGCTACTTTATAATTTCAATCTTTTTGGACAGATTGTATGGCTCTTTAACTAATTAAATTTCACGATAAAACACAAGAACCAGCCACTAACCAATGACGTCAAAGACCACGGTCCCACTGTTGTCTCTCACTGTGTAGATGGGTCTGATCGGCGCCCACTGTTGGGACACCGATCCTATTTTAAAGCCAGGGGGCGAATACACCTGTCAAAGTACAATACACGTTTAGGGCTATAGGAGCTTGCTTGCTTGTCGTGTGGGTTTGGAAAAGCGCTGAGTAAGGAAAAGATCCACCCACCAATAAAAATTACTATTTCAAATCATCACAGAGGCTAATGAAGTGATACTGGTGGATAATGTCCTCGAAAAACTGCTCATCTTCATAGGGACCTATTACTTTTGGTGGAAAAGCTGTCAAAAATGCAGCTGTCTTAAATTTAATGAAATAGTCTCGAAGTGGTTTGGTTTATAATAAAGACCAAGTTTTTTTCAAACTATCGGTATATATATTACAGAATGGAGAGGGTTCTGCAAAATGCCGAAGCATTCGGTTAAAATATGACGAGTTCTACAATTTGCCGACGACACACTATTATTAATGCGGGCATGAGGACAATACCTGGATCCTTTGTAGCTGACAGGGCAGTATCCTGGTGGTGAAGGCGTAAGGACGGCTGATTCTGATCACCTCGTTGCCTTCGCTATTCATCACACGCAGCTGGAGAGGACGCAAACCGTAGCAGAAGTAGCCTACCCACCAGCTGGAAACAACTTTCAACATTAGTCAAGCCAGCTATGTCGGAAGCCTGTGGTGGCTACAGGGTATGTGAGGTAGGTTAACATCGAAACCCACTCAGTAAGTAGTCAACGTGCCAATCTTCACATTATTTGCGATTTGGGTCTTCTGCTTACTTTACTTCCTAATTTCAGAAGACGACATAATTTTTCATTCTAAATGTATTTTCTCTTTCTTTTTTTCTAAATTAATTTCTTCCATCTCCCGTCGTTTTCGGTTCTCACGTGAACGAAAAAGACTGCAAATACTTAAAATTTAAGTTTTGCGTCTGACTTTGAAATACCACCACCATTGTCTTCCTAATTGCGAGTGGTCGATTAAGGCATATTTACCCTGACATCAGGGTAGGCTCGAGCCCCTCGGTAAGGACATAATATAAGCTGTTAACGATTATTTCACCTGTTTTCCTCCTGAACGGTGTATACCAGCTCCTGGTCAGGAGTTCTTATGTAGAAATGGTTCTTCTTTCCCTTCAGCTTGAACATCCCCTGGACCTGGAGACGCCGGGTCACCGACAGCCGGTCGATGCGCTGCAAGTCTTCAAGATTGTCTTTGGGAGGCTTGGTCGGCTTCGGGATCAACTCTTCAATTTCAGCCTGGAGGGCATCAAAATCAAAGATAGAGATCGACTAAGAATTTACAAATTATTTTTCGACGGCAAATGAAGTTAAAAGAAGTTACTAAGTTTTGCTCAAACCAAGGATGGTTCTCGTCTCACGCTAATAAAGGGTAAACTCTTAAATTTTAAAGGGGCGATGCGATATCAGTTTGAACAGAACTAGCAGGTTCGCGCAATGTATGCGCTGTGTGCCAAGTGCAAGTTTTTTACTCGCGAAACGCGCTCGATAACGCCGACGTAAACGTGCATTTAGTATGGAGAAATTTTAGTTCAGCTGACTGTCTACAGATGGCGTAGTTTCAATTCCATACAAAATCGCGTTTACGCTCTCGATTTCGAGCGCGTTTACTTTGGTTGCAAAACTCGCACTCGGCACTCTGCTATTTAGAAGAACCCTCATCATTATAAAGAAAAGATCTATAGCCACTATTATCCACTTATCTTTAACCACTGGACAGGAAGAACGGAAACAAACGTAGGAAATTGTATTAAATCTGCGTCAACGCTACCACTTACTACCTACACTGAAGTGGAGCGGTCATTTCGGGGATTTTGGGCAATATGAGTGGACAATTCGCGCGCCGCCCCTTTCCGCTTCTGTGGGTAGAAATGGAGACCCACCCAAGTCTGTGAGTATCACATTAAAATGGTAAACAGAAAGAGTATTTCAGCGCAATAGATAGGTACGTAACAAATTAAAAAAATGATAAATTCTGTCAACTAGTTGAGTTGCGAGGGTGTTATCTCGGGGATGTGATTGCTGTAGCTTTCAATTGGTGACTTTCTTTTGGTCTAACTGACGTAAAACGAAGAAATCTTAACTTAGTACCAAATCACTGGTGTTGACATAATCGGGTTGCCTTAATACTACCAACAAAGAAGTATTTTGTGATCGCAATTAATCGCAAATCTATACTCTATACTAATATTATAAAGAGAGAAGATTTGTATTTTTGTGTGTATGTGTGTGTATATGTTTGTAATGAATAAAATACTTTCACCATTAGAAAGATACATTCACCCTGAGTAACATAGGCTATAGATTATTTTAAAAAATTTAGGGATCCTTACTAAATTTTCAATAATGTAACTCAAGTTAAAAAAATACCTAAAATATTCCTAATAATTGAATGGGCTCCATAAATACTAAACCAATTTTGGGAAAACTTGGCACAAAGGTAGAATAGACCTTGAGAAAGAACATAGGCTACGATTTACCGCGGGAAAATTTCTTATTCCCGTAAGAAAAATTGTTAAAGCGGGCGGAATTGACATAAAGACAGAATAGACCCCGCGGAAGAATATAGGCTAACTTTTGCAGCGGAATAATACCTCATTCCCACGGTAAAAACAATTAACGCGGGCAGAGCCGCGGCGGGAAGATAGTTGATTTATAATAGCATTTTCTATTTACTTTTTCCAACTCTGCGATTGGTATTTTCTCGACTTCCTCTATCTCCTTCTCATTGAGAATCAGAGCTGGGCGTGGACTCGGGATGGGTTGGGAAACCTTCACTTCCTCTTGGACCTGGAACGGAGAGTGGAAATCGGGGACCACAGGAATTGGATTAGCCATCATCTCGATATATTTAGTTGCTGCACAAAAAACTTAGAACGTAACAATCCTTTTATAAAGCTAAAAATTTTCGCAAAAGCCAATCAAAGATTTGTATACAAAATTGCAAAAATGTTGTGTGACAGTTTGAATATGTCTATCAGCTATTATTGTTTTCTCAGTGAAAAGTAGCAAGAGATTTAACTACTTAAGTCACTAATGAGGTTCTGCCAGTTCTGTTCAAGATAATGCATGGCCTCTATGTTAAATTCAAGGATGTTAAAAGACTAGAGGATTACCGTTAGTCCTACTTTTAACTAATAACACCCTTTGTTAAATTAGTATTAGTAAATTTTGAGAGCGTCGGTGGCCAAGTGGCTAGGCCCGTTCAATTCAGAAGTCCGCGGGTTCAAACCTCGGCACGTACCATTGTGTTTTCGATTTTAGAATTCATATGTATACATATGTACCTACGCTTATTCGACGCTGAAGGACTTCGACTCGTGAGGAAACCTGCACACATCTGCGAAGAAATTCAAAGGTTGTATGTGAAGTTGACGAACCCGCACTGGGCCAGCGTGGTCGACTGCTTTTTCACCCTGATATCAGGGTAGGTTCGAGCCCCTCGGTGGGGACGTTTATGAGCTGTTTTTTACAGAAAGATCGGTCCAATAGTTTTGGAGATTAGCCCGTACAAATAGACAAACAGACAGAGAAACAAAGAAAAAGAAAATTGTCTGGATATATTCTATTTCACTTCTTACATCCTGACTTGGATTTCAGCTTTTTTTTTTGTGTACATGTACAGAAAACGCTAAAATACGAGTCGAATTAATTATGACGAAGAGCTTTCTGACAAAGTTTCAAGAAAATTGGAGCAAATTAAATTTCTTCCCATACAAAATTTGATACCGATTTTATGCGGAATGGCGATTTTTTTGTATAAAACGTGATAAAATAAAAATATATGGGTTTTTTTTATTTTTCATAATCTATATCTAAAATTTTAATATTATGTGCACTGTTAAAAAATAACCCTGTGTAGAGTGTGGCAATCATCATCAATCATCATCATCAGGTACCAACAGGCATCAGCCCCAGTATGTCCGTCCGTCCATGTGCACTTTTGAAAAATCGATTTTATCGTACTTTTTTTCAATTTCATCGTATCCCATAAAAATAAAATATGCACTCTCCATGCAAATGGGTATTATTATTACAAAGGGGACTTCATTTAAATTTGTGGAAAAAAGTAGGAAACTGTATCGCTTCCATCGACAAAGCGCAAAGCACAATGTGCTTAGATTACAAAAGATAGTAGGGTGACCAGACTTTGTCCCGCTCCCACCCAATCTTAAGAATATTACCTGTCCTGTCATTCAGTTATATCTAAAAAAACAGACAACAACGGACCAAGCAACGGACTGATAATTAAAGACTTACCAGAAAAATTAATAACCTCGCCATATTGCGGAATTTCAATAGAACTAATTTTATAAGGGAAATTGTTGTCATAACAATTACGATTAGAAAAAAGTACGATCAAAATAAGCTGAGATCTAGCCCTGTTTGACATCGCACTACAACACAACTATCGTGCCTGTATAATGTGTATTGTGTCTTTTATGTGTCACTATTTATCATTGTTTTTCTTTTCTTTTTTGTTGTGTTGTATTGTGTTTTGTCAAATAAATTATGTCTATGTCTATGTCTATGTCATAAATATTAAAATAGATATATACTCGGCGTTCTCAGAGCAGTTATTTTAATTTTTAGTCCGGCTTAATAAAATAGTCTTAGTGGTTTCAAAAACATGTATCTTTTTCTGTTTACATACAAAATTACAGAAAGGTAATAAAATAGATTGAGACTTTCTTTTCTTAACGTTGACATTAGGTTCAGAAATGACAGGACCAGTAATAACCCCGAGGTTAAATGAATATGATTACCGCCTTCGTTCAATCTGTTTACGAGGACTTGTCGGACAACCCAAATACATGCTACTTTTTGTAAAAATGCTACGCACGATAGACACCTAAGTAACAACAAAATAAAAACTGAACAATAGAAAATATTTAGAACTTAAAATATTAATTCGAAAAAACTCCTCGTAACGTGCTTACGTTCATAGGTCCACTTCAGTGATTAATTTTGCAGTTTGCGTTTAATTTTATGAGCTGAAAGACAGAAAATAAATTTTAGCGTAATTTTTAATTTTGGAGTGATTAAAAGGTAAAAGGTAAACCTTAAGCGGTAGGTAATGCTCTAGCTGGTAGTTATTAGTACTGAATCGTTTGGCGAAAGCTGTTTGAGAAGGAGAGGTAAACTAAACAAGCATTTCTTACAAAGATCTCCGAAAACAGCCCTGTACTAATGTGTGACACAAATGGTTAAACAAGTACATTACAAATATATTTTTTATAACTTTTTATAACATCTTTACTCTAGCAACAAACTTAGCAGAATACTCAAGCAGATAATATTAAAAAAGGACTGTTCACCTTAATCCCTCCAAAACACACATTGTGGTCACCCCAAGTTTTAATGGCCGTCGCAGTCCGGCGCACGCGCCGCCCCGCGCACCATTCCATGCAAAAACGCAAATTTCGTTCGAAATTTGAAACGCTCCATTGTGCTGCCAGATGCATAAGAATAAAAATAATCGTTTGCAACTCAATTCTTGGGGGAAATGAAAAAATTGACAAAAATCTCATTATACTTGCCCTTGCGTTGCAGATTAAATTAACGATAGTTTCATGCAGATATTTGCATGGTCAAACTTAAGCTATGTATAGATTTATTACGATTCGAATGAAATGAAAGAAAGGAAAAATAAAGCTCTATTTGTATCTATGTTAATAAATTTTTCACGCAAAAACCACTGAATGGATTGAAATGAAACTTTTATTGTATTGAAAATATACATATAATTACAAACTTAAAGAACGACGACACAACAGGTACTTACTACTTATTTCTAAAGAAAATGTCTGCCAGTAGACTTTTAGGAAGAGAAAATGATAAAAATACAGGGGTAAGACGTGCAATCATACTACATAATAATATTTTAAAGAGGAAAGATTTGTATTTTTGTGTGTGTGTGTGTGTTTGTTTGTAATGAATGAACTCTAAAACTACTGAACCGATTTCAAAAATTCTTTCACCATTGGAAAGCTACATTCACCCTGAGTAACATAGGCTACCTTTTACCGCGGGAAAATGCCTCATTTCCACGGGAAAAACCGTTAACGCGGGCGGAGCCGCGGCGGAAAACTAGGACTTAATATAAGAAGCTTATACATCAGAATAACACATAGCCTTTTACTAATTTGATTAACATTAGCACAGGTATAGTACCTGTACCTACCTACGTATACAAGAGTTAGGTGTACCTAGCTGCTCTCACACTGACTACACGCGCACTCCTACATTTATCGCCCTGAACCCATGACTAGGAAACCTAGTTTAACCTAATGACCTAAGATCGGGTTTGGCGGGTAATTTAGGTCAACATTCTTCTTTGCGTTAGCCTCTAGGCTATAAGGTTGTAGAATAAATAAAAAAGAAAGGATGATGTGTCAAAACGTCCCCCCAAAAACAGAAAACTAATAACATTGACCAACAGTTTTGAAATGTATCTCAGTATATGCATCTTAGCTATGTGATTACTTTTTACTATGGCGACATCTTTCAAAGACGCGGGATATTCCGAGAAAAAAATCATCTTGCTATTAATATTGGTACCCAAAATAACAGATTGTAAGCATTGCAAACATTAAAAATCTTTTGTACTAGGTTTATTAGAGGCAAGATAACACCTAGCAAAAATGTTTCTTTTATTGTCAAATCCCATTGATCATGAAGTTAAAACTGGTTACTAGCCTTTCTATAGATCCATAAGAACCTATTGATACATACAAAAGATCTGTTGGAGGGGGGAACGGGCCTCATATAAAAATGGTCATCATCCTTTCGACAGATTGGTTTATGGTTTTATCAGAGAGGTTGGAAGAAAAAAAAAAAAAAAAAAAAAAAGCGAAGAGCGGCTTTACAACCGTACGGTTTCATTTATGTCACATGTTATGTCAGATTATTCAAAATGGTCACTAATTTCCCTTCAAAACGTAATATTCAAAACGTATAATATTATAGTTATTTTTCTCTTTGGTAATAAATAATAACCGTCCGATTCGTGTTTTCTAGATCTATTTTAATCTAACGTTTTCATAATTTAAGATGACTGTAGAATGGCTCCCAAGGGTCACAACTTTATGCTGTTGCGGAGATCTGGACAAAGCTGTTAAGAAAATAAATTATATGTTATATTTTGTAAGTTTGTTTCAAAGCTTTTAAGGCAAGAGCCAGTCCACACGGCGCGCGGCGGCGTGTTGCGTTGCGTCGTCTTTTTTTTTCTTTTTTTTTTTAATTGACCTATGCTTGTGTCGAAAAGGTACGACCAATCAAGCTTCACCGGACTTGCGGGGGAGCGGAACACTACCCCAAAGTCATGTACATACCAACGCGTTTAGGGGCGGCTCGAGGGAGCCTCGGACCTCGACCTAACGCGTTGATACTGAGAAACATCGTGAAGGAGACGACGCATGAGGGGCTCCGTTTCTGATTATCAATTTTGATTTTGGTTCTGGCCGCGCCTCCGCCGCCGGCGGGTGCGGGTGTCGCAGGCTTTTTGTACGATTCCGCCGTTTACATAAAGCGTCGGCAATTTATAAACGCTCGCTGTAATGTAAAATGCCGAAGGCAAAATGTATAGGGTTGGCACAAAAATCAACTTTGAAAAATGTAATTCTCCGGCGGTCGCCGACCGCTGCCGCGGTACGCTCGCTCCGCTCGCTCGGCTCCCTCCGCTCTGTTATTGACATCAGTCTAACCTAACCTAACCAATCGATTTAATTCTGTGTAGAGATTTGTTTTTTTTTTGTAGCGGGGGGCTACGCCCCCCGAGCCCCCTCTTTTGGGGGGCTGCGCCCCCCCGTCCCCCCGCCTCGGTTGACGCCCTGGCTACTTTTATCAAAGCCAGTAACCTTTATGTAATCGGGTTGAAAAATCTATAAGGGCTTAGAATACCACTTCAGAAATGGGGGGGCTTCGCCCCATTATATATAGGTGCATCATTATTTTTCAGCTAGCAATACGGACTTAGCTAAAACTGAGTGCGGACTTATTCAAAACCTTTTTGTGCCAACCCTATACATTTTGCCTTCGGCATTTTACATTACAGCGAGCGTTTATAAATTGCCGACGCAGTATGTAAACGGCGAAATCATACAAAATGCCGACGACACGGGCACTGTTACCTGAAGGGTAATGCGTCGTCGCAACATTTTGACGCATAGCCGGCCACACACACAGGCGCTGCGTTACTACCGCAGCGTTACTACGACGCAGTCTTAACGTTCCGTGAAAATTAAATGAGCTTGCGTATATCTCTATCAACGCACAAGCAAAAAAGTGTCGCCATACAACTAATCTAGAAACGGTTTTAACCGGTTATGAGTTTTGACTGTAACATTATATATAAAGGGTGATTTTTAAGAGGTATAGGATTTGATTTAAAAAAAAAACATCTTTATTGGAATCGATAGAACGATCAATATAATTTAATGTTTGAAGATGATTTCAAGCAAATGCTGGCCGCGGTTCCGGTTTGGATGGCCCATTTGCAAGGCCCAATTTCGGCACACTCTCTCCAACATATCAGCCGGTATTTCACGAATAAATGCTTCAATATTGGCTCCCAGTGCGTCAATCGTTGCTGGTTTATCCCTGTAGACATGAGCCTTAACATGGCCCCACAAGAAATAGTCCAAAGGCGTTAGATCACACGATCTAGGCGGCCAATTGACGGGCCCAAAACGTGAGATAAACTGTTCACCGAAGGCGGCTCTCAATTGGGCCATTGTTTCGCGTGCCGTGTGGCATGTGGCACCGTCTTGTTGAAACCACATGTCAGGCAAGTCCAATTCTTCCATTTTGGGCAAAAAAAAAATCGCCAATCATCACACGGTAGCGCTCGCCATTCACAGTAACGTTTCGGCCATTGTCGTCTTTGAATAGTAAAAATCTATAATTTGCAAGCGTTGTTCGTTCGTCAGTCGATTCATGGTTAAATTATAGACCAAACTGAACAAGTTTGACAATGACACAAGACACGATTCACGCGTGATCTGTCAAAAACAGTGTTGCCAAAAAGATACCAGCAAAAAAATCACCCTTTATATATATGTTAACGGAAATGTATGAAATCCGTCATTGTATACAATTCCTAGGAAATGTATACGTTAACGGAAATGTATGAAATCCGTCATTGTATACAATTCCTATGAAATGTATACAATGCCTAAAATCGCCCGGAAATGTATGAAATAAATTACATTAGACACATTTCCTAGGAAATGTATACATTTCCTAAATGGCAATCGGAAATGTAATACATTCATGATGTCAGTGGGTAAGCGAGGAAAGCGGAGCGAGGAGAGGCTATCTCAATAGAAGTATATAATAGTACTACTCGTACAGAAGGGATATTTACCTCCATGCACCAAAATAAGTTCCACGCCCGATATCCTTCCACTCACTGCATCCCGTAGGCGCCGCCAAACTCCGCTGGATGGTGTTGCGTGGTATACGATGAAGCATAAAGACTATTTTTCTTTGATTTTCATATACGTATGGTGGTTGTCTATTATAAAAATTAGAACCACGTTGGTTCTTTGCTTTTACATTGTAGCGTATTACTTACTTAAACGATAGACTGTTTACTTATCAAATTAAAGTTTGAGCTTTACAAGCTTTATTTATAGTTTGCGTGCTAGATACGCTGTAAAAAATAATAAATACCTGATTTTTAAAGTTTAGTTAACATAAAGCCTTAAAAAATATATTATATTTTACCGCATGATTGTTGCATTACCTCAACGAGAGCATTGGGAAAACATTCCAATTGTCAATTTAACAGTTATTCTCACTTTAACAGCGAGCTTTGTTCATTTTATTTACAGAAAGTATTTGTTTTATACATTTCCTAGTACAAGTTTGGAATTTTATACAATTCCTAGGAAATTCACACATTTCCTAGGATATGTGTGAATTAAATCATCTATGAAACATTATTTCATACATTTCCTAACGAGCTCCGGAATTGTAAACATTGTATACATTTCCTGGATTTCATACATTTCCTGTAACATATATATATAAATATATATATCGACGGAAGAAAGCGGAAACGTCATATCTAGAAAAACCCAAGTTTACACTAGAGCCAAAAAACTATTTTGAAAATTCATAACTTGTATATTTATAGGGATAAAAAGTTAAAAGTTGGAATGTATTTATATTTTTCTAAGGTTTATTTGATGAATATGTCTAAATCATCGTAAAGTTAGTATATCATCGATTTTTCACAAGTTACAGCAATTGATGTTTCCATTTTAGGCAGCAGAAATGTCATATCTGTGAGGTGAGGTGTATGGCCACCTTAAAAAGATACATTTTTGTGAGCGACAGATCTGCTTTATCTAAAATATCACAATGCCGAAACATATTTCGTTTAGCTGTAAATCGTTTATTGATTTAAAGTACATAAAAGTTTTGTTTTAGGTATAAAATTACAACAGATATTTTTAAAATAAAATATTCGAATGAATCTTTTCTACTTGATGATTCGCCTTTAACTGTAGTATGAGACGCAGTTTTTTTTCGGATTACGTGCCTTTAGCCTCTACCAAGACTCCAATAAAAATTAAATAATTCTTGACGTCCAGTATCTGGAATATTTCCACAGTTTCGATTACATTTCACACTTTTACTGGGAATTAGATTATAATAAAGGATTAAGTTTCATTGAACTTGATGAAATTTCTTGCCCTTTTTCATTTATAAAAGTCTGCCCAAAAGCTTTCCTTACTTTATTTTCTTTTTTCTTTTTGCTTACTCCTTGTTAAAACTGATTTTATTCTTGTTGTGATTAATTGTCATTTATTTCTTTAGGTGTTTTCTTGTCTCTTTTTTCCACTTTTTTGATATTTTGATTCAAATCTTTTTTCTTTCTCAGTTTCTTTTCTTGTTTTTTATCGGTTGATTCTTCCGATGGAAATGCCTTATTTTAAGCAGCAAAATATCACCATCGTCTTCTTCAAAAAAATCTATGTACCTAACATTTGTCAAAACTTAATTTCTTTCTACAATTTCTTACATTTCATTTTGCACTTAGTTTGTTTCTTCGCTAGATTTTAGAAAATTTGTCCTGTTATTTGCTTCGATATGGGAATCGCTTGGAATTGGGCTTGCGACTTGGATTTCAAAATCAGCAATTACATATTTGTCATCGATGTCAGGTAGGTATGGTAGCTTTTTTTACAGAAGCATTATCATTACTGTAAAAGACCTTCGATGGGCTAACGCCCTAACGGTAAGCAATCTGTATTTTCAGGTGAATTTTCGCCATGAAATAAGACTTATGTTATGTAGTATCTAAACATTCTTTAAACGTTTCAGCAGTACGAGAAGAGTTAATTTGTGTATTGAGTAAGCTGTCTTCACATTTAGAAGAATCGCCAAAACTTCAGGAGACGTTTGTCGGTAAGCAATCACATTTAATTTTAATTTTCAGGAGAATATTCAGCAGTGTGAAGAGACTTAAGATACGAGAATGTGTTAGGTAAGCAGTCTTCATTTTTAAGAAAGTCTCAGCGCTAATACACGTATGTTGTGCTGTGCGGTTGGTAGGCAATAAGTATAATAAGTATTGTTTTTTTCATGAGAACCATCAGCAGACACTTAAATTTTGTGTAGTTAATCACTATTTTCAGGAGGAAGGAACTTCAGCATCGCAAGAAAACTTTTGTATTATGGTTAGGAAGCAATCTATATTTTCTTCATTCGTCTTCATCATTTAACAATGTTGTCTTCAACTCATCCTTCCATCGCCGACATATGAAACGCAGCGACAAATACGCTTTCTCAAAATTGATGCTCGCGCATGAACTGAGTCGCGGTCGGAACGGCGTATCTTAACTCTGTATACAAAACTTAACACTATTTGTGTGGTATCAGTGTCATTTTTACAATAAAATTGAATGTTTGAAATGTAATAACTGTTTTTATATGCATGCACCAATACGGAATTATTGTTGTATCTATAAAATTACACAATATTTTACGCAGCAGAATTGTTGTATCTCAGGTACAACGTTAATTTTTTCAACGACAGAAATGTCGTATCTTATTGAAATCAAAATCCGTGATAAATAAACAGAGTAGTAACTGTTTTTTATTCTAGAAATATTGTCGTATCTAATATATTTTTCAAAATGGCCGATTTTGCTCTAGTTACGACAAATTTTCCTATGATCAGTGCAAAAACGTGGAATAAATTCGAGGTCGTATCATTAAAAAAATATATCGTAGAAAGAAGTGAAATAGACCATTCGACGCGGGATTTTTTTTTACATAGCAGTGTAGTAAAAGCTGATTTGACCTAAAATCTAAGTTACGACGTTTCCGCTTTCCCCCGTCGATATATATATGTATAAATATATATATTTCTTGTACCTACATTATAAATTTGTAAAGTTTTGAGTATATTATGTACCTACCTATTAATAATATTGTATGTAGTTAATTTATATTAGTGCCACTAGCCGGCGCTATTTATTATTTTTCGAGAACCGGTCCATTTGATTTTACGCATATTAAGATCCTGCCGCTCCTGCGCCGCCGCCGCCCCCGTCCCGCAGCCCGCAAAATTCGAGGCAGAGGCCTAAGACCGCTCATTGACTCTAATGGTGCAACCACATCTACCCGCCGGCACGGCATCGGATCGAAACGAATTTTACGACTTTTAAATAGAATTAAATCTTGTATATTATTTAAAGTCTACATTACCAAGTCATGCACAGCACCTTGACGGTGACGACGACGACGTCCGCCCGTCACGAACACAGGGGCTTCTTAAGTCGGTTCTTATAAATATAGCACATCATTACTAGTGATTATTACTAGTGATGACGTTATCTGCCCTCCCCATGGGAATATTTTTGGAAACTGCGGGTTAAAATTATTGTTGGGACCTAAAGTACCCACCTGCGTGTAACAAACGGCTATCCAGTATATAGATTTGCGGTTTTTCGTCGATTTTTGCGTCGAACCCTGACCACTAGTAGGTATTTACACCAAATTTCAACTCGCACTAGATTTTTTTTTAAATATGAATCTTTTGTTATATATACTTTTTCTCTTTTTTCAGATTTTTTGTCCATTTTTTATATGGATAGGCGTGTCTACCGTTGATCCAGTTTGCGTTTGGTTTGGTTCTGAAGCTTTTATTTTCTTGGGTGTTTATTTATTTTTTCCTTTCGTGATTGGTTCGATTGGGTTAGGCTTCATTTCGGATACAGTCTTGGTAAGTAACAATGGACTCATTATTACCTGACAGCAGTGTTGGAATTTGTACTATAATTAAATTACTAAATATAAAACATAAAACTACAATACTGTAGTTTATACAATAGTTTCGTTAATAATATTTCGTAAATCCTAGTAATACATATTTATAAATGTGAATGTAAGAGGTAATTTGAAAATATTGATTTTGAAAACTACGAAATACTTATTATAATTTCGAAAATTTTATAACATTTACACAATTTTTTATTTGCCTTAGTAACATTTAGGTACATAAATCGATCAATCTAGGGAGTTTTTTTCTCAGCATCTTTTATCAATAATCAAAACCCCCCACCCCACTTATTCTGATGTTCATTATAAATAGATGATTTAAAATTGAAGGTTCTAAAGTCGCAATTTTCTAATATTAAACAGGTGAAATAAAATAAGCTTTTGCGTTTAAATTAAATTAAAAAAAAAAAAAGATTAAAAAGAAAATTTTGTAAAACCTAACAAATTTTTTTTGTATTAAAATTTAAATGTAGACTTTTATAAATTTTTACTCAAAACAATAAAAAAATTGCATAAAAAAATCATCGTCAAACAATTTTTTTATGCAAATTTTTTATTGTTAGGGGGCTAAAAAGGTAGCCAAAGACCCCTCCAATCATTAAATTCAATTTGGCACACGATGCGCCAAACACCCTGTATAATTTGTTCTAATTTCATTATCTATATTATATTATTCTTTAAAGTTGTAACTAAAATAAGCAGAGAAATAAACTGTGCTAATATATTTGTATTTGTATCTTACTATCATCATACTTTTACATCTAATAAAATCATGTGTTCAGAGTATAAGCTTCGTTTAATTTAGCAAAGATACGCTAGATGGCGTTGTGCCAAACAGAAGTCCTAAAACGCGGTATCGTTTGGTCTTTTGCAAAATATAAAGTGTATTTTTTTTGGTGACAATATACGATCTACTTTTAACCGCATTATTGTGTTTTATTTCTAAAACCTATTTTGTGGGATTTTTTGGACATTGTTCATGGTCCTTCGACACCGGTACCACTGGTGATTTGAAGTTGACTTTGCGCTATTGTCCCATCGGCGCCGACCAGGGGCGTAATGCTGCCTATGGTGCTGTAGTTCCAGTCTTCAGGTCAGGAGCAGCATCACACGCGGGGGAGGACAACCCCTTGGGACACCCGCAGGTCAACGCGAGCGAGAGAGACGGATACAGTGAGGGAGGGGAGCACCCCCTTGGAAACCCATCAGTACTACAGTCACTGTGATTGGAGGAACGGGCGGCAAATCAAACGTCAAGTTGACAAACGGAAACGTCACAGCTGTCAAGTGGATTTTGACATCTGCCATCAAGCTGTCAGTAGCATCGGGCTGTCAGTGTCATCGAGTTGTCAGTGTCAATCTGGCATACGTCAACGTCACTGTCATCGAGCTGTCAAAGTCAAGGATCATCCGCTGTCAATCCTAGCATCCAGTAGTGACCAAGTGTGAGTGAACTTTAACAGGACAAATTGTGAGTAAAAGTTTGAACCTTATTTACAAGAGCTAGTTAACTTTAAAAATTCAACTTAGTGCACGACAGAAATATTGACTTAGTTAAAAATTTGTGATCTTGCATGGACTTAGAATAGTTTTAAGAAAAGTGTTCACACGGGGAACCTATGCCCGATTTTTTACCGAGTAAATAAATCAAAAACACTTGTAAAATTTTTAGAATTTTATACTTTAGACTTGTAAAGTTTTCGAGTTTGTACTTTGAACTTTGAAATATTTTTATGTTTATAATTTCTTCGCATATTTTCAACGACAATTATAAGGACAGTTGCAATCATGACTGATAATTATATTAAGCTTCAGGCTGATATTCGTAGTAAAATAGAAAAAGGCTTAAGTAATTTCAAGAAAACTCCTAAGGATAGATGGTCTATCGGTTATGTTGAAACACGTCTTGAAACTTTAGAAAAATTATGGAGTCAGTTTATTTCGAATCATCAAAAGCTTGTGTTTGAAGTTAGTAAAAGTGTACTTGATGCAACTGATTATGTAACTAAAGATGAGTATGAAAAGTGTGAAGAGGCATACATAGAGTATAAAGCTTTAGCGAAGGATAAACTAAAACTAGGTTCTCCTGGAACACCTGAAACCAAATCACAGCCAATCAATAATGTAAAGTTACCTAAGATTGAAATCCCTAAGTTTTCGGGTAATTACTCTGAGTGGCCAAGTTTTCGAGATATGTTTCATTCCTTAGTTCATAAAGAGACGTCGATTGACAACGTACAGAAACTACATTATCTTAAAAGCTGCGTAACAGGTGAAGCTGAGCAATTATTACGACACATTCCCTGCACGGCTGACAACTATAAAAGCTGTTGGGATATATTGGTAAGTCGATATAATAATAAGAAGCATCTAGCTAACTGCATTTTAAAGAGACTAACCAGCCAAAAGGTTCTATCTTCCGAGTCATCTAACGCAATCAAACAGCTTTTAGATACAACTAGGGAGTGTTTGAATGCCTTGAAAAATTTAGGTATCGATGTAAGCTCTTGGGATATTATCATAATTTTCCTTATTAGTCAAAAATTAGATTCAGAGTCTCGCAAACAATGGGAACAAAAAGTCAGTGAATCAACTCAAGATTTACCTTCTTTGAGGGCATTTGAAAACTTTTTAGAAACCAGGTTTAGATCTATAGAGTTTTTAGATCCTAAGGTATTAAAAACTGAAAAACCTAGTTACACGCATGTTGCTATTGCTCAAGTTTCCACATGTTTATTTTGTACCGAAGGTCACAAACTGAGTAATTGTAAGAAGTTTTCGAAGGAGGAGGTTGATTCAAGACGTAAGTTCGTACAAACTCACAACCTATGTTTTAATTGTATGGGTCCAAATCATTCCGTCTATCAATGTAATCAAGCTTCAAGATGTCGTATTTGCAGGAAAAAACATCACACTTTGCTGCACACCAAAATTCCCAAATCAGGTCACGGTTCAACCCAGCCTGATCAACCTGTAGAGGGTAATGTTGTTGCTACTGTTGTTGGAAATTCTTCTGCGCAACAGCTCTCGCAGGATCCAGGTGAAAGTCCAGATCGTCCCTTAGTAACTTGTTTCTCGAATAGAGACAATCAAGTGTTGCTAGCTACGGCTCTAGTTAAGGTTCATTCCAACAAGAGCAACACTTCTGTAGTATTAAGATCCTTGTTGGATCAAGGCTCTCAAGCCTCTTTTGTTACAGAGGCTGCAGTCCAATTGTTAGGCCTCAAGAAGACTCATGAGACCAGTTTAATGTCAGGTCTAGGCGGTGACCAGGGTTCGACGTTATTATCGAAGTCCTCTGTTGTTTTGAAAATTCAGTCCCGTTTAGATCCAAGCTTTACTGTAACAGTCAAAGCTCACGTTTTGAATAAACTGACAACCTTTTTGCCTAGCAAAAAAGTTTCAGTCCAAGTGCTACCCTCAGCACTCACGTCTATTGAGTTAGCGGATCCGCAGTTTTATACGCCCAGCAGAATAGATTTACTTCTGGGCGCCGAAGTATATAGCCAAATACTTCTAGAAGGGTTGCTCAAGGGTTTGTCAGGATCTATGGTTGCTCAGCATACCAAATTTGGATGGATCATATCTGGCAAATTGCATGAAGATTCTGCATCCACTAGCTCAACTGAAATGTGTCATCATGTAACGCATTTCACTCAGCTCAATGAAAATGAAATATTGAAAAAGTTCTGGGAACTAGAGTCAGATTCATCTCTTCCAGTCAAGAAACATTTTACTCAAGAGGAAGAAAAATGTCAAAAGTTGTTTGAGGAGACAACTTTCAGAGATGATTCTGGCAAGTTTGTAGTCAAATTACCATTCAAGACGGAGGATCCGCCTTGCACATATGGTAATTCCAAAGCAATTGCTACTAATCGACTGCTTTGGCTAGAAAAGCGTTTGTTAAAAAACCCTGAACTCAAAGTTGAGTACAGCAAGGTATTAAATGAGTATCTCAGCCTAGGTCACATGGAAGAGGTTAAAGCTAAAGACATAGATAAACCCAAAGCTGTTTACCTCCCACATCATGCCGTCGTTCGACAAGATAGAACTACTACTAAAGTCCGTGTAGTTTTTGACGCCTCATGCAAGGGTAAAAATGGAGTGTCTCTGAATGACGACTTGATGATTGGCCCGACCCTTCAGCCAGAATTACGGCATTTAGTGATGCGCTGGCGTACGTATCCGATTTCACTTGTCGCTGACATTGTAAAAATGTACAGACAAGTGAAGGTGGCGGAGGAAGACACAGATTTTCAACGCATCTTATGGCGTGAAAATCCAAATGCTGATTTGCAGCATTTCAGACTTTTGACAGTCACTTTTGGTACTTCCTCGGCTCCGTATCTCGCGGTACGTGCCTTGCAAGAATTAGCTCACCAAGAAGGGCACAAGTTTCCGCTGGTCTCGGCTAGAGTCCTAAACGACTTCTATATGGACGATTTAATGACTGGCTGTCATTCAGTAGACGAAGGCGTTCAAATTTATGAAGAAATTACACAGTTACTCAACTCAGGAGGCTTTCCACTTCAGAAGTTTTCAAGCAATAACAAGGAGTTACTGCAGAAGATCAAGGCAGAGAGCCATGATTCTTCACAGACTATGGAGATAAAAATGGACGAAGTAATGAAGATTTTGGGACTTACTTGGAACAGATCAAAGGATCAGTTCCAATGTACAGTAAAACTCTCTCCAATAGAACCTCCGGTTACGAAAAGGAAGGTAGTTTCTGATATTGCGCGGCTTTTTGACCCTTTAGGTTGGATAGCTCCCGTCGTCACAAAGGCTAAGATCTTCATTCAGCAGATTTGGCTATCGGGAATCGAATGGGATAACGAGCTACCCACCCAACTACTGAAGGATTGGATCTCATTTAGAAGTGACTTGGATTCACTTACTAAAGTCACTGTTCCTCGTTGGATCAGGTCTAAGAGTGACAGTTCGCTAGAGCTTCATGGCTTTTCCGATGCTTCGAATGCCGCGTACGCCGCTGTCGTCTATGCACGCATAGTGGACACAGACGGAAATGTCCATGTGAGTTTAATTACTTCAAAGACGCGCGTGGCACCCATCAAGCAAGTTTCTATTCCTCGGTTAGAGCTTTGCGGTGCAGTGCTTTTATCGAAGCTTCTTATGGAAGTCGCCATGACACTGGGCGTTTCTTCCAGTAGCTTACATGCTTGGACAGACTCGACAATCGTTCTGGCTTGGCTTAGCAGTCACCCCAGTCGCTGGAAGACCTTCATAGCGAACCGTGTCTCCGAGATACTGAGTTGTGTAGAAAGTAGCCAATGGTCACATGTCATGTCTAATGAAAACCCAGCTGATTGTGCCTCACGTGGGTTACAAGCTTCAGAATTTATTAAACATGAGCTCTGGAGTCGAGGTCCTGAATGGTTGTGGGAAAAAGATATCAATTACGGAAGAGGAAACATCAAGGACACAAAGCTCGAGGAAAGAAAGACAAAAGTCGTATGCCATGCAACCACTAACGATGAAGATAGTGGTAATTCAATACTCAGCAAGTTTTCTTCTCTAAAAAAGCTAATACGGGTTGTGGCATTCTGCAGAAGAGTGTTAAGCTGGAGAAAATCTGAAAAAAAAGAAAAACAGTAAATGGTTAATGGTACAAGAATTAGAAGAGTCTTTACTTACCTGTATAAGATTGTGCCAAATTGAAGGATTTAAAGAAGAAATAAAAGATTTAAAGAAAGGAAAGTTGAAGAAGAACAGCAAATTGGCGTCATTATGCCCTTTTCTGGACTCAAATGAAATATTAAGAGTCGGAGGAAGACTTCAGTGTGCAGATATGATTTCTTATGACATGAAGAATCCTATCATTATTCCACACAAGTCTCACTTTACAGATCTGTTGGTACAAGGAGCCCACCTAAAGACCATGCATGGTGGTCCTCAACTCACTCTTAATTACTTGAGGACTAAGTTTTGGATTATTGGCGCTAAGAAGTTGGTTAGACAATGTGTGCACAAATGCGTCACGTGCATTCGTTATTTCGCGCAGTCTAATCAGCAGTTAATGGGTCAGCTGCCTACAGCCAGAGTGACTGCACATAGGCCTTTCCTGCGAAGTGGAGTCGATTACGCCGGCCCCATAAACATTCGGACCACAAAGGGTCGTGGGCACCGTGCGATAAAAGGGTACATCTGCCTTTTTGTATGCATGGCTACACGTGCCATTCACTTGGAAGTAGTCAGTGACTTGACTTCCGAGACCTTTCTTGCCGCTTTTAAGCGATTTGTTGCTCGAAGAGGTCATGTCGCTGAACTATGGAGTGACAACGGTACCACTTTCGTTGGAAGCGCACGATCCCTTTCAGATTTGTTCGACTCAGAAAGGTCTAGTGTTGCAGTAGAAATAGCTGACTGGTTGGCTGCCAACGGGACTGCTTGGCATTTTATCCCTCCCCGTTCTCCAAATTTTGGAGGACTGTGGGAAGCGGGTGTAAAATCGACCAAGCACCACTTGAAAAGAGTGATCGGTGATAGCACACTCACCTTTGAAGAGATGACCACAGTGTTGTCGCAGATTGAGGCTTGTTTGAACTCGAGACCTATCTCCCAACTTTCCAACAATCCTGAAGATCCCAGTCCACTGACTCCGGGACACTTTTTAGTTGGTGAACCTTTGGTTTTAATGCCTGACGCAAATTATGAAAACTCAAACATCAGCAGCTTAAAGAGATGGCATCTTACCCAAAAAATGGTTCAGGATTTTTGGCGCAGATGGTCTCACGAATATCTGACTCAGCTTCAACATCGTTATAAATGGACTGAAACTATTCCAGAACCTGATATTGGCAACGTTGTGTTAGTGAAGGAAGATGACTTACCTCCTGCAAAATGGCTTTTTGGAGTCGTTGTAGATAAACACCCAGGTTTGGACAAGCTTACCAGAGTCGTCACCCTCAAATAATAAGGGCAATATCATTAAAAGGCCTTTATCTAAGCTTATTTTGTTACCAACAAATAATTGAATTTTTTTTGTGTTTTGGTTTTGGGTTACTAGTGGTAAAGTACATGTATAATTTTGGTTTAGTTTTCTATAATAATTGTCAAGGTAAAATATGTTGATACTTTATCACTGCTGTTATTAGTTTAAGTTTTTTTTGTCTGTATGCATTATTGTTTGTTTTAAGCTGGACTAGGTCCATGGCGGCCGGAATGTTCAGAGTATAAGCTTCGTTTAATTTAGCAAAGATACGCTAGATGGCGTTGTGCCAAACAGAAGTCCTAAAACGCGGTATCGTTTGGTCTTTTGCAAAATATAAAGTGTATTTTTTTTGGTGACAATATACGATCTACTTTTAACCGCATTATTGTGTTTTATTTCTAAAACCTATTTTGTGGGATTTTTTGGACATTGTTCATCATGTGAATCAGACTCACTGTCTTCCAAGTAGTTCCAAGACACAGTTTGGGAGATAGGGATTAAACATACACTCTAAGAATTTTACCGAGTATTTTTAAGCTTCTCTATGTATACTGTATTTTTTTGAAACTCAGAATAAATAAAGATTATTATTATTATTATTATAGCATTTTTTATCAACTTATGCAATTATAATTTTTTATTTATTTTATTTATGCAGTATTTTTTTGCCTTTGTTTTTTTTTTCTTTGATATTAATTAAAGTTACACTTTTTGTTGAATTGTATAGAGTTGCAAAACCACAATATTTTATTTTTATCATACTCCTAAAAGTTTATTAAAGGACATTTTTCATTTCCGGCTAGAACTTGTACACCATTCAAAAAGATAGTTAAAAATATGGCTAAGCCATCTAAGATAATAAAATTCTCATTATCTATTTGGTTTAGTGGTACAAAAATAAACTTTACATACATACATACAATAACTCACGCCTCTTTCCCGGAGGGGTAGGCAGAGACCACTTCCTTCCACTTGCTACGATCCAAACATACTTCTTTCGCTTCATTCATCCACACTCATTAATCTCCTTATGCATGCTCGTAAAATAAACTTTATAAAAGAAAATACTTTACTATGGGCACACTGGCAACTATTTTCACTGGGGTAAAAGGTAGCCTATGTCCTTCTGCAAGGTTTATTCCGGCGGCTCTGCCCGCGCCAACAGTATAACATATTTTTTCGGTTAAAGTAGCCTATATCCATCTCCAAAATTTATTCTATCTCTGTAATCAAGTTTTACCAAAACACCCCCTTTGAACTACCATTTTCCCGTGGGAATGAACTATTGTCCTGCTTACAGGTAGTCTGTTACCTTCCCCAAGATCTATTCTATCTCTGTATCAAGTTTCATCAAAACTTCTGGCCCACCTTACCAATTTTCCCGTGGGAATAAAGTATTTTCCCGCCGTAAAAGGAAGCCATTTTATCCATCCCCAGAACCTTTTATATCCCTGTACCAAGTTTTTTCTTAATTTTCCGGCCACGCTACTATTTTTCCCGTGGGAATGAGGTATATTATCGCGGTGTATGGTAGCCTTTATCCATCTTCAAGCTATATCTGTTCTGTATCAAGTTTCATCAAAAAGTTTCGCCCGACCTACCATTTTCCCGTGGAAATAAGGTATTTTCCCGCGGGAATGAAGTATTTTCCCGTAGTATAAGGTATCCTATACACATCCCCAGGGTCTATTCTATCTCTGCACAAAGTTTCATCAAAACTTTCCACCCGCGCTGCCATTTTTCCCGTGGCAATGAGGAGTTTTCCCGCAGTAAAAAGCAGCCTATGTCCGTCCCCAAGGTCAATTCTATCTTTGTACCATCATCATCATCATCATCATCATCTCAGCCGAAAGACGTCCACTGCTGGACAAAGGCCTCCCCCAAGGATCTCCACAATGATCGGTCCTGCGCTGCCCGCATCCAGCGGCTTCCCGCGACCCTCACCAGATCGTCGGTCCACCTCGTGGGGGCCTGCCCACACTACGTCTTCCGGCGCGCGGTCGCCATTCGAGAACCTTTTTGCCCCAACGGCCGTCGGTTCTACGTGCAATGTGCCCAGCCCACTGCCACTTAAGTTTAGCGATTCTTCGGGCTATGTCGGTGACTCTTGTTCGCCTACGGATCTCATCGTTTCTGATTCGATCACGCAAGGAAACTCCAAGCAAAGCCCTCTCCATCGCTCTTTGGGTGACTTTAAGCCTTCTTATGAGGCCCATTGTAAGCGACCACGTCTCAGATCCATAAGTCATCACTGACAACACACATTGGTCAAAGACTTTTGACTTGAGACACTGCGGTATTTGGGACGAAAAGATATTGCGCAGCTTCCCGAACGCTGCCCAGCCGAGTTGGATTCGACGATTGACCTCCTTCTCGAAGTTAGATCTACCTAATTGGACTGTTTGTCCCAGGTAGACGTAATGATCTACAACTTCGAGAGATGAGTCCCCAACTTTTATTGGAGTGGGTACTACATGGGCGTTCGACATGACTTTTGTCTTCTCTATGTTCATCTTAAGACCCACTTGTTGGGAGACTCTGTTAAGGTCATCGAGCATTGTGCCGAGGTCCTCCAAGGTCTCAGCCATGACTACGATATCATCGGCAAACCGAAGGTGAGAGATGTACTCGCCATTGATATTGATGCCATGTCCTTCCCAGAAGCTTAAAGACATCCTCCAATGCAGCTGTGAACAGTTTCGGAGAAATAACGTCTCCCTGTCTCACACCCCGCTGCAGTTGGATTGGTCTGGAGTTCTGATCCTGGAGCCGAACAGACATGGTGGCGTTCTCATACAAACACTTGAGCACCTCAATATATCGGTAGTCGATTTGGCACCTTTGAAGAGACCGCAGCACTGCCCAAGTCTCAATCGAATCGAAGGCCTTCTCATAGTCCACGAGCGCTAAGCATAGTGGCTGGTTATACTCCTCGGTCTTCTGTATAACCTGCCGCAGCGTGTGTATGTGGTCTACGGTACTAAAGCCCTTTCGGAAACCGGCTTGTTCGGGAGGCTGGAAGTCGTCGAACCTGCGCGCCAGACGATTCGTGATGACTCTCGAAAACAATTTGTAGATATGGCTCAGAAGCGAGATGGGTCTGTAATTCTTCAAAAGGGTTTTATCACCCTTTTTAAAGAAGAGGACCACCACGCTTCTAAGCCACGCCTGCGGCGTTGTACCTTCGAGGATGACGGAATTGAACAGCTTCTGAAGGGCTTTCAAGACCGGTGTACCACCTGCCTTCAGAAGCTCAGCAGTTATTCCGCCATCAGCCGGCGCCTTATTGTTCTTTTACTGTTTGAGAGCCATCCTAATCTCGTACAGGCTGACGTCCGGGAAGTCTTCGGTGTAGTGTCGGGTTAGCCTAGCTCTGGGGTCAGTTGCTGCTTGGCTGACAGGTGTCCGTGTTGTCGTGTACAGCTGTCCATAGAATCCCTCGATTTCCTCTAGTAGCTCAGGCTTGGATGTTACGGTTCTACCGTCCGAAGTCTTCAGCTTCGTCAGTTGGCTTTGCCCCATAGACAGATCTCTTGCGAACACTTTAGAGCCTTTGTTACGCTCGATGGCCTCCTTAATACGATCTGTATTAAATTGACGAATGTCGCGAGTCAGAGACTTTGAGATCTGTCTATTGAGCCGCCGATAGCAGGAAGCATCATCTGCGGACTGCAGAACAATTTTCCGTCTTTCTTCCATGAGCCTGAGCGTGGAATCTGAAATCTTTTTGGTTCTATTTGAGCGGCGGGTCTTGTAGAACTTTGATCCCGCTGTACGGACAGCTTCCACGAACCTGTCATTGTATTCGTCCACTCCCTCGCAATCTGCTAGGCATTCGAACCGGTTTTGTAGTTCGAGCTGAAAGTGTGCTCTTTCGAGTCTGACATTGATATTCATGAGCCTCTAACCAGTCGGTGATGGCTCCCAATTTTCACTGAGTTGATCACAGAGACATCATTGAATATTTGTCTCCTCGTCGACAAGATGAAGTCTATCTCATTTTTGGTCTTGCCGTCGGGACTAACCCAGGTCCATTTGCGGTGTTCCGACTTCTTGAAGAAGGAATTCATCATGTAGAATCCTTCCTTCTCCATGAAGTCCACCAGCATCTGGCCCCGGGGATTTCGGTCTCCGACTCCAAATAACCCCACTCTCAGCTCATTCCCGATTCGTTTGCCCAGCTTCGCGTTGAAGTCCCCCATGACAACAGTGAAGTGAGACTCGGAAGTATGTATGGCTGTTGAGATGTCCTCATACATTTCCTCGACCTCAATATCGGGGTGTGCCGAAGTAGGCGCGTATACCTGTATGACCTTCAACGAATACCTTTTGGTAATTCTGAATATAAATTGTACCAAGTTTCATTAAAATCGGTTCAGTAGTTTCGGAGCCTATGCAATTATAAGGAATATTTTAGGTATTTTTAGGGTTCCGTAGCCAAATGGCAAAAAACGGAACCCTTATAGATTCGTGATGTCTGTCTGTCTGTCCGTCCGTCCGTATGTCACAGCCACTTTATTCCGAAACTATAATACCTATATTGTTGAAACTTGGTAAGTAGATGTATTCTGTGAACCGCATTAAGATTTTCTTACAAAAATAGAAAAAAAAAACAATAAATTTAGGGGGTCCCCATACATAGAATAGAAACTAAAAAAAAATTTTTCATCAAACCCATACGTGGGTAATTGGGTATCTATGGATAGGTCTTAAAAAATGATATGTAGGTTCCTAATAACATTTTTTTCTAAACCGAATTGTTTGCGCGAGAGACGCTTCCAAAGTGGAAAAATGTGTGTGTCCCCTCCCCCCTCTAACTTCTAAAATAAGAAATGATAAACCTAAAAAAAATATATGATGTGCATTACCGTGAAAACTTCTAACGATAAAAAGATAATTTGAAAAATATATAAAACCGCCTTCACGGTCCTAAGCTACACTAAAAAGTTAAAAATAATATATAAATCTAGCTGAAAGCATAGAAATTTAATATGGCTATTAATATTCCTTATTTAATTAAATTGTAACATCATTTAAACATGTGTAGATGGTTGCATATTAGAAAATCAAAACTTGATCGAGCAAATTTTAAAAGAACAACAAATGAAATAACAAATTTTAAATGACCAAATGTTTTATTTAGCAAAAATTTATAATCCAAATGTATTTGTCACCAAATGGACGACTGACCAAAAGTTGCTAGATCAAAATTTAAAGTGCCAAATCATTCCTAGTTTTAGTATCGCGAATGATATTCTTCAGTGTTTTGTTCCTTCCACGGTCTAATAAATTAGTTAGTTTGCAATTATAAACGTTTACATAATATGTCCTAAGGCCTAGGCTAAATTAGTTCACCAGGCGGGTGCGAGCGAAGCGAGCACGGGAGTTCAGGGCACCCCTACTTCGGATAGTATAGGTTCGAAGGGTATGGCAGAAGCGATGTGGGCGAGCGCAGCGAGCCCAGATCGCTCGCCATACCCTTCGTGTTAGGTTACACATTAACCTAAACAAACCTAACCTTACCTAAACCCAGTTTAGCCTAGGCAAAACTAGTTTGACCCAAAATTGGGTTTGGCCTGTAACATATAGGTAATAAGGCAATTTTGGTTTGGCTGGTGAAACCAATTGATAATTAATGAATGAACCAAAAATCCTTTTAACATTTGAACGATTTGGCCTATAGTGTCATAGATAATTTAAACGTTGATATTCCAGACTTTGGTCAGTTGAACTTTTGGTCAAATGATCATTGATATTTTAAAATTTGTTCATTTGTTCGTTGTTATTTTGAAATTTGCTCGATGAAGTTTTGATTTTTTAATACGTAACCGTGTAGACACTGTTATACACTTCACCTTGAAGTTGGTGCCAGTTGAGGCTAGCTACCTATTTAATCGGAACCACATCTTATCTCAAAAGCTCAGATCGTTGAATATAAAATATTAAATGACGCGGTCAGAGTACTAGGTACTGAGCCCTCTATAGATGACTGCTAGCAGTAGAAGTCTTTTGGTCGAAATGATGGTGATTATACAGGGTGTTACAATAATACCCGTAAAGCTTAAAAGAGGTAGACGGGTTGCTTGTAAGGAGTCTACTGACCAAGTATGAGACCTGTAGCAAGACATTTTGACTTGATAAAAATTAACATAATATTTTAATTAAAAATATTTCATTTTCATCATATGAACCCAGCTCTATTATTCGCGGAAGCACTGGTACTGGCAAAGAATAATAGCAATGCATTTCTGCAGACATGTCGTTTCACGTCGTTTAAATTGTGTAGATTATTATGGTTAATTAAGAATATTTTACATAAATTAAGTTGAATAATAATACTATTCCCTGTGAAAGACTAAATCCAGAAACAATAACGAAATGTTTTACGAAAATTATAAAGCGATGAAAATGATGAAAGTATTTCAAGAAAAACATAGTTTTAAATTATTTAACCTATTTGAACCGCTTAGAGTTTTTAAAAGCAGCTTTTATTTAAACTAATAATATTTTTTCAACCTTTCTCGGGAACATAGTGAGTAACCAAATGCTGTCAAGTCTGAAAATAGGCACTCTATGTCTCAGACGTCAATTTATAACAGCTGACAACTAGAGTTGGAAATGTCGTATTAAGTCACTGTGATGAAAAATATTAGTTATTTCTGTACTTTATGAAACACGTTGTATAATTTAGTTTTTCTACTTTGACTGGTTGCCTTCCTCTAATTGCATACCTCGTTTGCACTCTTTGTTATATTAATCAAATTGTATAAAATAATAATTTTATAAATATTTTGAAAAGATGCAACGCCTGTGGAGTTTCTTTCGGCGGGTTCTCCTCCACAGAAGACAGCCAAATTGTGAACCCGCCTCGACGTCGAAAAGTGATTTATAAAATCTTACTTCGAATAAAACATATTTCATTTTCATTCATTTTCATTTCATTTTCAAAGGCTCCTGATACTAAGGCTGGATCACACTGGATAGTACGTAACGTAGGTAATTTATATGGGTCTGTAACGGCCATCGATATAGTTGGTATAGTGTGTTCCAATTGTAATGGCAATTGGTGAAGCCCTGGTAAAGATGGTGTATGATGATAAGGATATAGAATACGCCCACGTATAACTTAATATCCGCGAGTAGCCCTTTTACGGTTATTTTTATTCACGAGTATTTCATTTTCCACGCTCCCTATTTCCTACAAACTCATTTTTATAATAAAAAATATTTTCAATTATAGGATGGTCGATGGAAGGACACAGGAGTGTACATGACTCTTGTCGGGTCGGTCCTTTTTATTATCTTTGGAATCTCGCAACCTGTTCTTTACTTCACGCTATTCAAGGAGAAGTGTCACCCACCGGGCATGTGCCAACGTGTTAAGGATAATTATTGGGTGCAGAAAAGTTTATGTTCGAATTCGAATAATGACCAAAGTGCCACCATCATGGGGCTACCTTTCATCATGAACTGTGTAATAATGTTTCTAATGGCCGTATGTAAGTACAATACAGAAAATACAGTAGACAGCACATGCGACCTAAGTTTAAAATATCCTTCAATTAATCTCATGGACTAAAAAGGTTTAATTTTAAAATATCAAATGGTCGGTATCTATAAGTAAGCGTACAGAATGTTGAAATAAAACAAATAGCCAGTTCACCAAGCGGGTGCGAGCGTAGCGAGCGAGTACGGGAGTTCTACTAGGTTACACGTGAACCTAAACTAACCTAAGCCCAGTTTAGCCTAGGCAAAACTAGTTTGGCCTGAAATCGGTTTCAGCCGGTAACATCATACTAATATCGTACTAATATTATAAAGAGGAAAGATTTGTATTTGTGTTTGTGTGTGTGTGTGTTTGTCTCATTACAAAAAAAAACAGTAGTTTTTGAGTTTATTCATTAACTAGCTGCATGCCCGCGGCTTCGCTCGCATTGGTTTTCGTCTTTTCCCATAGGAATGTTTCCCAGCCTGAAAAAGTAGCCTATATCACTCTCTGCTTCTGACCTCCAATAAGTGTAACAAACACAGAAACATTACTTTCGCATTTAACCACTCACCGTTTTTTTCCGTGGGAATGAGGTATTTTCCCGCGGTAAAAGGTAGCCTATGTCCTTCTGCAAGGTTTATTCTATCTCTGTACCTATCTATTTTTTTATTACAACTTTTCGCCCTTTATTAATAAACTCAAAAACTACTGAACCGATTTCAAAAACTCTTTCACCATTAGGAAGCACCAGAAGGAACATTCACCCTGAGTAACATAGGCTACCTTTTACCACGGGAAAAATAGGGCAATTTTGGTTATTTAAAACGCGAAAATGCCATGAATTGTTTTAAAATTAACCCACCGTTTATAAGTAAGTATAAATAGAAAAAAATCTGGGAGGGATAGAGTACGCCTAATCGAGTATGAACCGTAAGCACGAATATCTTTAGCGCGTTCGTTTAGTATCAAATGGTTATCGGAGCTGATTATTTTTCCCGGTGAAAATAAGTAGAGTAGAGTACATTTTGAAATGTGTTAGGATGACTTTGTTCAAAGCTTTTTGTCAGTGTTTTTATACCTGTCAGCTTTGGACAAGGTTCTCCAGGCAGTCGTACATTGCACTAAGAGTGCAATATAACAACGCATTTCGGATACTATTCCGATTACCGCGATTCTGCAGAGCAAAAACCATGTTCGCCGAGGCTAGAGTTCCTGACTTCTTCTCCATACTGCGATCACGGACAGCGTCATTCTGAGATAGCGTCATTCTGGGACATTCGATCCTGGCTGTGATCGCAAACGATTTTGATAACCCGTTCATCAAATACTGGTCAGCTATGCTCCGCTGTGAGAATGGAAAGTTTATAAAATAATGTTTTTTAATTGTATTTTTTTTAACTTTTATTTTATTGTATTCTATTGGATATCTGTATTTTTATTTTATTTTAACTATGGGTATTACGCCTGAAATAAAGATCTATTATTATTATTTATTTATTTATTTATATAGGTACATCAACATCGAATATATTGCTCATTGACGGTATTGAATATATCTTATGTTCTAATATAAACGACAATTACAGATGTACACAACATTCACAGCTAAGCGCTAATATATAATTTAAATATAGAATTTTATATCTGTAGTGAGTTTTTATTTTATATTATGTTGGTACACTTCAAGATCACGGGTCTATAGAGACCCGGTCCTTTGGGAGGCGTGCATGGGGCCAAAGCCAACATGTAGAGGCCCGTTTAGTACCATTTGATCTACAATGTGAGATGGCAGCACCTACCGGGGCCTATCCTCCAACACACTACAGAAATGTGCTGGAGGACAGTCCCCGCTAGCTGCAGAACTATTGCCAGGGAGGGACAAACGTTGGTCTGGGCTATGGGGGTGGGAGTTAGTGGACTGGATAACTGGGCTATTGAGGTGAGATAGCGGACATCTGCTTGTTAAAGATCTCACAACATTAAATCTAGCAGACGGTGACTTGCCACTTAATAAATGGGCTACCCTAAACGGCCGCACGCATGGTGCGACAAGGGAGCAACATTGTCGTAAATGGCTCAGGGTGCGGAGAGGTGAGACTGCGGGGCGTTAGACGTCGGTGGAACACCTAGTAGAACCCCCGGCGTTATGACATTTTACACTTCCACCCTGGAGCATAGGTTCCGCTCTTGC
The DNA here is from genome assembly GCA_948473455.1 of Teleiodes luculella. Lineage (NCBI taxonomy): Eukaryota > Metazoa > Arthropoda > Insecta > Lepidoptera > Gelechiidae > Teleiodes > Teleiodes luculella. The sequence goes on from OX419605.1 coordinate 10,537,741, forward strand.
GCTGTTCACTCGAGGCCGGCCAGTTAAGGCAAGCCAAGAGGCGAGGGCTAAAGTTGGTAAAGTGCCCTCTGAACTCGGGTCCGTGGTGACGCCAATCACCAACAGCTTCGCCACAAAGCTGCCCTGCGGGTTTATTATTATTATTATTATTATTATTTAAACTTTAGAGATTGTAATACCATAACACGTAACCGTAATCTAACACGAAGGCACGACCGTACCCTTTGATTCTATACTATCCCTGAGCTCTCGTTCACCTGCCTGGTGAACTAGTTAGCCTAAGCAAAATTAGTTTGGCCTAAAATCAGGTTTGACGGTAACATACAGGGCGTCCCACGGCTGTGCCACATGGAGGGAAAGTACCTTAAATATTGTAGATGGAACATTTTACTGAAAGAAGACTTTATTTTATTTCTGAAAACTATTAAAACTGCATTCATACATTTTTTAATAATTACATGGTTTAACCGGGAATCGAACTTGCTACACGAGAAAAAAAAAATACCCTGTAGTTTTATCATACCGATCGATAGGCTTCATCATAAAGATTATTTTTTGCTAATTAACATAGTATCAGAAATAAATGGAAGACTATGTATTTTAACATTTCTAATACAAAATTCATCAATTTATCAAATGCTCAAAATGACTCTAATAAAAAGTCGCACTCTTTTGATTATATCACTTCCTGTCGGTTTTTTTATCTTATTGTGGTGGACATTTAGAATAATACGTCTAAGTTCTGCTTGAAGCTCGTGGATACTTTCATACCAGTTCTTGTAAACAAAATTTTTTACATAACCCCATAAAAAATCTAACAGGGTTAGATCTGGCGATCTCGGCGGCAATCATATTTGTCCACATCAAATGTTAAAATTCATAGTCTTCCTTTTATTTCTGACACTATGTTATTTAGCAAAAAATAATTGTTATGATGAAGCCTTTCGATTAATATGATAAAACTACAGGTTTTTTTTTTCGTGTAGCAGGTTCGTTTCCCGGTTCAACCATGTAATTATTAAAAAATGTATGAATGCAGTTTTATTAGTTTAAAAAAATAAAATAATGTCTTCCTTCAGTAAAATGTTTTATCTACAATATTTAAGGTACTTTCCCTCCATGTGGCATAGCCGTGGGACGCCCTGTATACATCTAATGTAGATGTTTTATTCAAGCAAGAAACTGTTTTATGCAATTTACCGTATGCGTACTAAATACTCGTTAATCTGAGAATCTAGTTAATGTGAGAACTGAAACAGTTTCTGAATAAATCAGGTAATCTGCAGAATACCTAGTTAATCTGCACTCTTAACTGGTTTCGTATATCTATATTATATATTAATCATTAATACCTACATTTCGTAAGTAGTTTCTGAGGAATTTATCAATAAAACGACGACGTGCGCTCGGACGAGACGTATAATGACAACTGTTCATAGGTCGATGCGTACACACACACTAACAAAGTAACAAACATCACAAACCTCCACCCTTATTTAACATTCTAAGATGACAATAAGTCGACAGCAAATCTCTTTAACTTAAATGTCTTCCGTCTTGGCGCGGCCACTGCCACAAATGATGATACCGGCTAGGTGAAAATGATGTATGCCTATGTACCTCCTAGTACCAGAAAGGAGAAGCAGTGTACCTAGATACTTAACCAGTTATAAGGTATTTTTGGTGGCCGCGCCAAGACGGAAGACATTTAACTTAATACTATTTTTACATTGATGTAGAAAGCAAATACAAATTGAAATATGCGGGAAACACTTCTAGATTATAATATAAACAAGATATGCTTAGTTCTGACGTGACTCATGGGTATTATTGGGGTCGCTTTATATAACAACTAAGCTGAACAACTCTACGAAACCTTAAAACTAAAAAAATATAACTTAATAATAAGCAATTTAAACAACACACGCTAAAACTTATAAGTTGGTGGATTATTCACTCGACATTTCCGGACAGGACGGGTCCGGGACGGTTCAGGGGTCGGCGGCATAGATGGTGGCGGTGGAGGAGATAAAACCTTAGGGTTTTCAACACAGTCATGAAAATCATCAGTACCGTCCTGATTGGGTTGAGCGTCCAATGACGTTTCTTTTTCCAGAATTATATTTTTCTCACCCAATGAACCCTCCACTGGCACCGGAGTGATTTCTTGTTGGCTTGTTGGACAAACTAGTGAGCTGCGTTTTTTCGGTCTTAATTGATCTATATGTTTATGATAATCTCTGCCAGATATATCGACCACCCTATAGTCAGTAGCGCCTAATCTTTCTCTTATCTGTCCTGGAACCCATTTTTCGTTCCCTGCATGCTGGCGCAACCACACTTCGTCCCCGCGCTGTAACTCCCGCAAACTACTTGCCCCGCTCTCCCGTTGACGTATTTGACATTTCATAACTCTGCCCTTCCTATCAGGTACTAAAGCATCTAGTCTGGTACGTAACCTACGTCCTAACATCAAAGTAGCGGGAGCTTCACCCGTTGTACTATGTTCCGTATTCCGGTAATATAGTAAAAACTTGTTTACTGTTAAGTTAATGTCTAACCCTTCCCGAATAGCTTTCTTAATGACTCTTTTAATTGTTTTTACCGCATTTTCAGCTGCACCATTAGACGCGGGATGGTACGGCGCTGAAAATATGTGTTCCACTCCATTTGATTCTAAATATTCCGAAAATTCACTACTGGTAAAGGGAGGGCCATTGTCCGATACTATCTGTTTAGGTAAGCCAAAACGGGCAAAGAGATCACTTAATATGAGAATTGAGTGCCGAGCCGCTGTACTTGGAACTTGGTGTACTTCTATCCATTTGGTCCTGGCGTCTACTATTATGAAAAAAATTTTACCGTTTATCGGACCTAAAAAATCTACGTGTACACGGGCCCACGGCATGTCTGGCCAGGGCCACGGACACGGCGCGTGTCGCGGCGGCGCGTCCGCTTCAGCCGCGCACACGGCGCACTGCCGACACGTCGCTTCCACCGCCTCATCAATACCGGGCCACCACACATAGCTCCTCGCGATCGCTTTGGTCTTTACCACGCCCATATGAACCTCATGTAATAGCTGTAATACCTTACTTCTACACGCTTCCGGAATAATCACCCTGTGCCCCCACATAATGCAACCTAGTTCCTCGTAAAGTTCATTTTTCCTATTATAAAATGGTTGTAACGCCGTAATATCATTTACCGAGGGCCACTCGTTTCTGAGGTAAGACAGTACTCTGCCTAGTACTTGGTCGCGAGACGTCTGCTGCTTGATAACTTTGTAATCAAGTAACATAGCATTTTGTGCGAAGTGTAAATATGTCTGTTCTGGTGAAGTTAAGACAGAGCTTTTATTACACAATGGCAAACGTGATAAGCCGTCGGCCCCGTTAAGTTCTGATCTAACATATTCTATATTGTATGTATAAGCCGATAACTTAATAGCCCATCTTTGTAACCGACTGGCTGCCATGGCCGGAATGCCCTGTTTTGGTCCAAAAATCGTGACAAGAGGCTTGTGGTCGGTTCGTAGGGTAAATTGTCTTCCGTATAAATATTGATGTAATTTTTCAAAGCAAAATACTATCGCCAAAGCCTCCCGTTCGATTTGTGAGTAGTGTTTCTCGGCACTGGTAAGTGCGCGCGAAATAAACACGACTGGACGCTCTGTCCCCCCGCTACCGCCTGGCTGAGTGAGCACTCCTCCGACGCCCCGCGCGCTCGCGTCACAAGTTATATACAATGGCTTACTAGTATCATAATGAGCTAACACCTCCGCGCCGGTTAAAATTGTTTTAATTTTAATAAATGCTGTTTCACAAAGATGATTCCAATTCCAACGGGCGTTTTTTTTTAATAAGTCGTATAACGGCGCTATAATAGTACTCATATTCTTTACAAACTTTGCGTAAAAATTTATAAGACCTAAGAAAGACCTAAGCTCCGTTGCGTTCGTGGGGCGTGGAATTTTAGTGATAGCTTCTACTTTCCCTGAATCTACTTTAATACCATCCTTAGCTATTACATAGCCCAAATACTTTACTTCTTTCGCCATGAACACACATTTACTACTTTTTAATTTCATTCCATGTGACAGTAATCGGTCTAAAACCTTCCTTAACGTGTCCAAGTGATCGTGCACCGTTCTAGACCCTATAATAACGTCATCTAGAAAAACTTCCACGTTAGGAATATCACTAAATAAGTTCGACATGATACGCTGAAATATGCCAGGACTGGAAGATAACCCGTAAACTAAACGTTTATATTTGTAAAGACCTTTATGCGTATTTATAACAGTCAAATTATCTGGGTCATCCAGTTCTATCTGATTATAAGCTTGCGAAAGGTCGATTTTTGAAAATATTTGCGCCCCGTTAAGCCCCACTAGAAGATCGTCGATACGTGGCAGAGGATATCTATCTATCAAGAGAACTGGATTTAAAGTAACCTTATAATCGGCACAAATACGCAGCCCACCATCAGCCTTACGTACCGGTACCAATGGAGTAGCCCAGTCTGCGCTCTCGACTGGCTCGATCACGCCAGCGCGCAGCATGGCCTCGAGCTCTGCATCTACGCGCTCGCGCAAGGAATAGGGCAGCGGCCGCGCGCGACAAAAAATTGGTACCGCGCCTTCCCGCACCCGTAGCCTCGCCTTGCCGCCCGTGAACCGGCCCAGTCCCTCGGTGAATAGCTCTTTATACCTGGAAAGCAAGGTTTTTAAGCTGTTACTTTCATCTTCACCGTCCGCCGCACCTACCCCCACGTTAAACATAGGAATATTAATCGACAATTCGGATAACCATTGCCTACCTAGCAAAGATGTAGTTCCACCATCAATAATATACAAATCCAATTCTTTACACATTTTTCCGAATTTAACCCTAGGTTTAATTACTCCAATAGGTTTGATTTTTGTTCCATCATAAAATTTTAATACTAGATTGGTTTTTTCTATGCACCTCGTATTGAAAAAATCATCATAGGTTTTTTTACTGATACATGATACCACTGAACCCGTATCTACCTCCATTTTAATCTGCGCGTTGTCAATAGACATAATTAAGCTTACCGGTTTATAACCGTTTAAGCACAGCTGGAAAAAGTCCTCTTCCACTTCTTCTGCCTCCGAACTCGTGTTGTCCGAGGGCGCGGCGTCTTCTTCCCCCGACAGCTCCGCGGCCCGGCCCCCGCCGGCTGCGGCCTGCAGGTGCACCCGCGCCTGACGATGCGTACTCCCTCGCTTGCTCCTGATTCCGGCCGCCGCCGTGGGGCATACCCGTCGAAGATGTCCTTTCTGTCTACATTTCCCACAGACGTACGTCCGGAAACGACAGTCATCTCCTAGGTGCCCCAAACCACCACACACATTGCAGGTTTTCGAGTTGTCATTGCTACCTTCTCGTGACATCCGCCCGCTGCCATAGTGCCGGCGCCCGGCAACGACGGCATGCACCGCGGCCTCCCCAGCCGCACTCGCCGCTCCCGCGGATCCGCCTGACTCCACCGCCGCGGAGTCCCTCTCCGCTGACTCCATCGCACACGATATCTTCACCGCCCTACTGTAGGGTAGATCTTCCTCCGCGAATAGGCGCTGCCGAATTATGTCACTGCTCAGACCACAAACTAGCTGATCTCGAAGATTCTCTTCTAAGGTGGTTTGGAAATCACAATATTTCGATAATCTTTTTAATTCCGAAATATATTGCGCTATTGTTTCACCTGTTTGCTGTCTCCTCTGTCGGAATCGAAATCTTTCGGCCATAAAAGAGGGTTTTGGTTGTAAATGTTCTTGCAAAATCTGCACAATCACCTCGTATGTTTTGTCTTTAGGTTTGTCAGGACTAGTTAAATTACTCAATAGCTCGTATGCTTCGTCCCCCATCGCCGCAATTAATGTAGGTAGCCACGATTCTTCTTTTACTTCGTTCACGGTGAAATACATTTCGGCTCGTTCCACGTACAAAGTCCAATTACCCGTTCTCACATTAAACTCAGTTAATTTGCCGATGGTCATCTTGTCTACTGGTGATTTTGTTCTTCCACTTATTGGTATCACGATAATGCACGCTACGTAACTTAACCTCGTTCGCCACTGAGGAATTTATCAATAAAACGACGACGTGCGCTCGGACGAGACGTATAATGACAACTGTTCATAGGTCGATGCGTACACACACACTAACAAAGTAACAAACATCACAGTTTCAATAAATAATTATAGTTGGATTGTTTGTTCACAGGTCATGTTTACTTTGCTATAGTATTGAATTCCGTTTAGTAAGAAGGTCCATTGACCATAAACACAGAAGTAAAGGAAAATAATAGTACCAGTACCATAAATTCCAGTTTACAAAGTGCATAATATGAACCTTATAGGTTATTGAGAGTGGTAAGTTTGAATAATTTATATTTGAATTAGTCACTGTACAGTGTATATTCGGGTAAGATCGGATTTGGTAAAAGATCGGATCCCTTAAAAATAAAGCGAATTTGTGGATATTTTTGAATACTGGCAACATAAAAAGCAAGACCATTTCATCCTGCCCCTCTTCGTAGTTCGCTTTTATCCCTAGACCTAATAGTTTATGTGTAGCGATGAGTTAAACAAAAAATGGCATTTTTCACGTTTTAGGCACTGATCCGGACTTTTTCCTGGTTTGTTTTTTTAGTAAATTCGGGTATCAAATTACATGTTTTCATAAATATTTTAACTGTATAGTCAGAATTTGCAAATAAGCTATAAATTAAAGTAATTAAAATTAATCTACAGCTATTATTCGCAAAGATCCGATCTTTTGCCCGTTAGTTTAAGATCGGACTATAAACAGTCCGGTGTTTTACGTCGAAAAAAATTCCAGTGGTTCACAAACTGAAAAGTAAAAATATATTTTCACGCACAGAATGAAAGCTGGTATAGTGAAATAGGAATGCGTAAAATAAATTTAAATTTTAGAGACTTCTTTAAGGCCTTTTTTCCAATTTAATGACACCCAATAAGTACTAAAAATGAAGAATTTTTTTTCTAAAATTTACTTATCTCGAGTATATTATGTTTTACCTAAATTTAAGTTACACATTACTAGCCCATCTACTCTACTTTATTTTTAAATTCTGTCCCTTTTTCAACTTGTACTTTCTTTTTAAAAATGTATAGGCTCGCAAAAGCACGTCTTGTGCTAAAGTTTGAGAACCATAATTTTCTAAAATTTTATCATGCAGGAAAAGATCGGACATCAAAAGTCGAAAATTTAATAAAAACGTCGGTCCCGCCACATACAAAGAGCTTTTAAAAAAAAGCACTATTGACGAAAACTAGATGAAATGCCGGACACAGACCTAGTAAGCACCTTATCCAACTATCAATAGAATTGAAATTAGATAGTAGTCCGAACTTACCACTCTAAGGTCCGATCTTTTCCTACCACTTTTTAAAACATACCTGATTTTTAAATGGCTGTAAAATCCAAGCGGCTAGGCCTAGAAATCGGATTGAACTCTGGATTATAGAATGGTCTTCTGCGCTCAGTTTACTGTTTATTTCGTCGAGATAGCTTTCATACATCATGAGAAATATTAAATTTTCCAAAGTCCTTTTCACTTGCCGAAAAACCGTCCGAACTTACCCGAATATACCTTAGATATAAATACGTAGTTGATTGTGTAAGAAACAGGTTGAAAAATTTACTGAATAGGAATAATATCATATCTCACTCACTAATACCACTTATACGGTGGAAGGACTCGCACTGAATTGGGGGCGAGATGGGATAAAAATGTTACAATAAATGAATTTGACTGGATGTTATATCTTTTTGTAGGTATACATACATCCTCTTCTTCTTTCTGTACCTATCTTCGTAAACGCGTGGAGGACTGGTTGATTGAATTGAAATCTGGCACACGACCCAAACACAGACTTGTGTGTGACATAAAATAATGAAATTGAAACACGGAGACTATTGGAGACTACTTCTGTGTGTGTATAATAAAACTGGTAAATTAGAATTTGAAAAACATTTAATTTTGTAAATTGCCATGTGGTACTCGTATATTAAATGAAATGTCTGGATTTCAAATATATTTTATTACAAAACTACCAGTAAATAGTTTAAAATTTATTAATATAATAGTGCAAAAATAAAAAAATAATTTGTGAAATTTCAATAAAAATGGGAGATTTTCAGACAGCTTGAAATTAAAAAAAAATCGAACAAGGAAATGGACGAAGGGTTGCGAATTGAAACGAGCGTTCTTTAAGATTTCCATAGATGACGCAGGATGACGCTAATACAATAATGAGAACCAAAGAGGTTGGAAGAGCCAGCTTCGCGATAGAGAGAGCCTAGTCATGTGTTTATTGTACCCCGAAAATCTTTTTAAAATGTAACTGTTGGCTACAAACTATGCAACAAAATTTGAGAGTCGCTAGTCTTTCAAGTTTTCAAATTAACAAATGTCAAAAATTGCGTCATCTTTAGTTTAGTCGTATTATAGTTGTTCAAATTGTTTATGTTTGGATTCTATTTCAAAAATAAATTTTACGTTGTACCTATCTTGATTATTAGTAACAAATTTTGAGATATATAGTGTAATTTAAAATGTAAAGTTATGTCATGCATAGTGAAAATGTGTAAATCACGCATCAAAAGCAAGGAAATAGACCCGATGTGATCAGCTTTCAAAGGTAAGCTGTTTTTGTGTTTATGGGTTCGGTCGCCAAAAAATGTACCATAACATTCATGACATCGTAACAAACGTTACATACGAGACTCATTGTTACATTCATGATCAACAAAATCCATACAATCGGTCATGACTGTAACGTTACATTTCGTTACATATGTTACGTTCATGACAGAAAAAAAGCTGACGACATAGCCTCGACTCAAAATATCTCTGTAATGCGAACGATTAAAGACAGAGAAGTACTTTCATTGTTTTATGCGATAAAAAAGCTTTATTAACCTTTATTAATAAGTTCGAAAGAATGACCAAATACTACCAAATATTCAACTCAAGAAAATCAAAATTTCGGCGACAAATTATCGTGTCGACACACTTTTGTACTTTTCACTCAAACAAACATGTCTGTTTTTGTTTTCTGAATGTTGGCATCTTGTTCAATAGTGTTGCCAATAAATAAAAGGCAAAAGCAGCCAAATTGCTTATTGAGTATGGCAAAAAATAGGTTTTACATTCGTTATATTCATGACGTAACACACGCAATAAAAAATTGGACACATTTTCGAAGTTGAATAACTTTATTATGGTTAATGATAAAACAATGATTCTTTAGTAAACACGTCGAAAAAGTAACTAGGAACTCAAATCGAAATCAAAAACGCATTAAAGCAGAAATTTTTCATAATAGTGTCACAGGTTTTCGATAATAGGGTAGTAGTTGGACAAACTGTTTTTGTATGGAGTAAAAGTAGTGTGCCATCAGAAAAAAACTAAAATATACGAGATTTGTAAGGATAGCCAAGATTTCATGGTTTTATCTAAACTATAGAGAAGTTCTATTCAGATAAATGTGGAACGTATACTCTTAATTAAAACAGCACTGATGCTATGACAAAAATAAAATCAGGACACACAAAATGATGTCATGAATGTTATGGTACATTTTTTGGCGACCGAACCCTTATATTGTCATTTTTCGGCATAATATTTGTAGCATATAATCCAAAACTACACAAAATTATGTATTAAAACTAATTCAACTGATTAATCTTATCCAATTAATCAAATTTCGCTATATTTTCCAATAATAATATTTGTACAAAAAGGTTGTAATAGGGTTGGAAAAACATAGTCGATAAAATTATCGAAAAAGCTTTTGAGTTGTAAACAAGGAAAATGAAATACCTCTGTAAAACTTATTATAACATATTGTGGTATTCCCGGAACAGGGTTTTGATGTATTTGGTCAGCCTTTAAAATTATTATTTAAAAAATCTACATAACTTACTTCATTTTCTTTTTTTTCAGATTTCTTATAAGAAGAACGTGAAAATTATCCCCGCAAGTCCGATGAAGCTTGATTCATCGTGCTTTTTCGACTCAAGCATAGGTCAATAAAAAAAAGAAGTATTATTATTGAGAAAAAGTAGATTCAGAGAAGTAGGTAGTGTGCCCTACCAACTAGGTCCTAACTGTATGAATACTTTACAGCTTTAAATGTAATATGTGATCTTTTATTAATAAAACTGTAAGTCTAAAATATTTCTGTTTGCTTTTTTTGCTTTTTTAAATAATTATCTGCTAGTTAAGCCCTTTTTAAGTTTTACAAGCGCAAAATTCACCAATACTTGTGTGTATGTATATTTGTAATAAATAAACTCAAAAACTACTGAACCCATTTTAAAAATTGTTTCTCTATTGGAAAGCTACATTCACCCTGAGTAACATAAAGGCTACCTTTAGATGTTAGAATTTCAATTACTAAATGTCCACAGGAAAAATAAAAAGGGTATCATATATAAAACAGTTTAATAAAAAAAATAGTCGACAATTTTTTTTTTAACTCAATAAGAATTAATTCAAATGAAAACATGTTAAGGTCGTCATGTATAATAAAAATGTAGAGGTCGAAAATCTGTACATAGAAAAGAAAATTATAAAAACCGGGTCAAGGCAATTTAAAACGTGATATAGAACATAATCCAGATAAAAAAAAAATGTTTATCTGTTTGTACGAGTTAGTCTCCGAAACTGTGGCAGCAAAATAAATTGTTGTTCATCCCAAAATCTAAATTAATTTATCTCTGTATCAAGTTTCACCACAAATTCCCTCCCGAACTACCATTTTCCCGTGGGAATAAGCTATTGTCCCGCGGTTACAGGTAGTCTGTTACCTTTCCCAAGGTCTATTCTATCTCTGTATCAAGTTTCATCAAAACTTCTGACCCACCCTACCACTTTTCCCGTGGGAATAAAGAATTTTCCGCGGTATAAGGTAACCTTTATCACCCCAGAATCTTTTATATTACTGTATCCCAAGCTCATTGGTACTGATACCAGGTTTCCGTCCCACGGTTCCGCCCGCGCTTGCAGTCTTTCCTGTGGGAATGAGGTATTTTCCCGCAGTAAAAAGTAGCCTATGTCCGTCCCCAGGGTCTATTCTATTTTCATACCAAGTTTCATCAAAATCAGCTCAGTAGTTTCGGAGCCCATGCAATTATAAGGAATATTTTAGGTTTTTTTACACGTTACATTATTGAAGTTTTAGTAAGGATTCCTAATTTTTTTGAAAATAAAATATAGCCTATGTTACTCAGGGTGAATGTAGCTTTCTAATGGTGAAAGAATTTTTGAAATCAGTTTATTCGTTACAATCATACACACATACACACACACACACACACACACACACACACAAAAATACAAATCTTTCCTCTTTATAATATTTGTGTAGATATGATCAAATATGATCAAATAAACAAAAATAAAAAACTAAATATTTGCAATTTTAAAAGATAATTGAATAAGAAACATTAATTTATGAAATGTGTAGTGTAATTAATAACTTCGTTTTTTTTTTATTCACATGTAATTTTATGCATTAATAATTTGTAGGTGGAATATAGCTCCCTTACTAACACCATACAATATCAAAAATTATTAGGTTATTACTTAAGCGTAGAGAGTGCACGAGTAGTTCCTATATCTGTTCAAATTATTTAATTTTCATTAAGAACTCTACCTGAACCGAAAGATTTGCGTTAGGTATATATTTTACTAACACCTTGTATCTATCGATATCGATGTCTTTAACTAGACCCCATCCCTAGCAATTCGAAAAATGACATACAACTTGAAATTTGACGTCCTGTCAAAACAACGTTTGTATCACTCTGACATGCAAAACTGTCATAAGAGTAAAAAGGATAGCTCTCCATGAAGTGTTGCGGATTTTTAACGCTCTCTCTATCTAAAGCGAAGCGGCTCTTCAAATCTCTTTGTTTACAACCGTACGGTCTCATTTATGTCACATGTTATGTCAGATTCAAAGGTCAGATTATTCAAAATGGTCACTAATTTCCCTTCAAAACGTAATATTCAAAACGTATAATATTATAGTTATTTTTCTCTTTGGTAATAAATAATAACCGTCCGATTCGTGTTTTCTAGATCTATTTTAATCTAACGTTTTCATAATTTAAGATGACTGTAGAATGGCTCCCAAGGGTCACAACTTTATGCTGTTGCGGAGATCTGGACAAAGCTTATAAGAGTTTAAATTATACGTCTTATGTAAGTATATTTCAAAGCTTTTAAGGCAAGAGCCAGTCCACACGGTGCGCGGCGGCGTGTTGCGTTGCGTCGTCTTTTTTTTTCTTTTTTTTTAATTGCTTGTGTCGAAAAGGTACGATCAATCAAGCTTCACCGGACTTGCGGGGGAGCGGAACACTACCCCAAAGTCATGTACTAACGCGTCTAGGGGCGGCTCGAGGGAGCCTCGGACCTCGACCTAACGCGTTGATACTGAAAAACATCGTGAAGGAGACGACGCATGAGGGGCTCCGTTTCTGATTATCAATTTTGATTTTGGTTCTGGCCGCGCCCCCGCCGGCCCCCGCAACAACGAGCGGTGCACTCCTAGCACTACTATTTGGTATTCTGTGCTCCTAGTCAAATAACCGCCCGCGCCGCCCCGCAGCCCGCAAAAGTCGAGGCAGAGGCCTAAGGGCCTGGCCGCCGCCGTCGCGCGAAGCTGTGGCCAGGGGGTAAGGCGTTGTCCTAATAGAACGCGAATACGCGATCATCGCGCGAACGCACGATCGCGCGATTGTGAAATGTATGGAGAAATCGTGTTATCGCGCGATCGTCTATTAGGACACCTATTCGACATCAATATGTTTGATCGCGCGAACACGCGATGGTCGCATCGCTTACTCGCGCGATGATCGCGTATTCGCGTTCTATTAGGACAACGCCTAAGACCGCTCATTGACTCTAATGGTGCAACCACATCTACCGGCCGGCACGGCATCGGATCGAAACGAATTTTACGATTTTTAAATGAAAGTTTACTACTTGATTTCGAATGTCATTCGACCGATATCTAGTTAACCGAAGTCATTCAGTCGATGTACCAGAATATCGACAAGCCTTTAGTTCGAACGGCCGTTTTGCCGAAAAGCTATTGCAACGATAATCCTAACCTTCGACTGACCATTTACTCGATGTGCCAGTGAGTCGAAATCTATTGTTAACTAGATTTCAACGGAAACTACTCTTATACCGTGATTCAGTGTCCAATCTATCATACCTTCCGGTAGAAAGGAGTATATCGTATGTCCCTCTTTTACTAACCCCCGACGAAAAAGAGGGGTGTTACAAGTTCGACGTGTGTGTCTGTCTGTGGCATCGTAGCTCCTAAACGAATGCGCCGATTTTGATCTAGTTTTATTTTTATTCGATTGCAAAGTGTTACAATCAAGTCTACTGGGGACCCTAGATATCGATTTTGGAAGCAATCGGACCAGAAACTAAAAAGTTAAAAATGGAGGTCATTTTTGCAATTCTGATGTCAGAATCGTCATCGGAGTCCACTGGGGACCCCAGATATCGATTTTGGAAGCAATCGGACCAGATACAAAAAGTTCAAAATGGCGGCCATTTTTGCAGTTCTGATGTCAGATTCGTCATTAAGGTCCACTGGGGACCCCAGATATAGATTTTGGAAGCAATCGGACGAGAAACAAAAAAGTTCAATTTTTTTTGCAATTCTGATGTCATATTCATCATTGGAGTCCACTGGGGACCCTGTATATCGATTTTGTAAGCAATCGGACCAGAAACTAAAAAGTTCAAAATGGCGGCCATTTTTTCCAATTCTGGTGTCAGATTCGTCATCGGAGTCCACTGCGGACCCCAGTTATCAATTTTGGGAGCACAACACGCTCTTTTCCAAAACAAATAAGATTTTCAGCCTCATTTACGTCGGGGCAACAACATGCAACAATTGTCGCATGCCACATAATTAATAAACAAATATTTTAGCAAAAGCCAGGGCAGAACGACGACGGGGCAAAACATTTCGCAAGTTAAATCTAATGTAAGCTATAAATATTATTATTTTTGTTATTTGCGGCATTTGTTGCATGCGGCAGCCTATTTTACGCCGAGGCAACATCGTGGCTAAATATTTTTTAAAGCATACATAGTGCAAAATTGCCGCGGATCGATATCGATATTGTTTACTATACAATCACCCCCTACAAACGATAAAAAGCAACAGAAAAAATTCTGCTCGTGTGGCGGTCCCGACAGAATTTCTGCCGGCAGAATTTACGCGACAGAATTTCTGCCGCTCACGGCAGAAAAAATTACGCTCGTGTGGCCTCACACTTAACTGGATATCGGTCGAATGACATTCGAAATCAAGTAGTAAACTCTTTGGAAACTGCGGGTCAAAATTATTGTTGGGACCTAAAGTACCCACCTGTGTAACAAACGGCTATCCAGTATATTATAGATTTGCGGTCTTTCGTCGATTTTTGCGTCGAACCCTGAT